>PVKE010002690.1:0-79742 GCA_004027555.1 Craseonycteris thonglongyai
CCTGATTCTGGGAGCTGGGCACATAATGGGATGCATGGGTGATGTGATGTGGAGTTGTCCATTGGAAAACTGTCTGATTGTTACCAACCAATGTCACCCCATTAAATTTAACAATAAAATACAATAATATTAAAAAAAAAAAATCGTGTGTGGTTGGTTACAAGCACACACACCAACATGTCTTACAAAAACAAAATAAAACAAAAATAAGAATCAAGGAGTTAATTCTATTCTTATTTGGGAGCAGTTTCACCAAATGTCATATTAAAAGATGAACATTCTGAGAACTACATTCCATGGCACATACTAAAGCTTAACAATGGTGATATCCCGTCTACAAGTTCTTACTGGAGAGAAAGAACTTAACCAGATGGTTAATGAATCAAATCCATTTGATGGAACAAATGTAGTCAGTAATCTTATTCTGTTTTAAAATTAGGTTAGTTTGAGAACACGATAAAAATGCTGTCACTACGCATCTGCTGAATGCTTAAGTTTGCCAGTTATAGTACCTTGGTTACAAAATGACCCTAGCACTATAGGGGCAGATGCTGTATGTGACCACATTACGAAACTTTAAGAAATGAAGACAGAGTTAAGGGGTGACTTAATCAAAGACTACATATGCAAAAGGTGATAAATCTTAAGTTCCTCTCACTGTTTCCTCTCCTGTCCAATATCCTGAATTTGTGAGTCAACTCAGTTGGCCTAAACTAGGGGTATGTAATTCGGGATGGGGTCTATTATAGCTAAGGGTCACAACTTTCCCATCCCATACAGAGCCTGCACCCTCATCATGAGCATCTTTCATCCAAGCTCTAATGAGTCAACTGAACCAACCACAAAACAAGTGGACTCATTAACAGCTACGCTCAATCCCTTGAAACCAAACGCATGTCCCTCAACAAAGTTGACCGAAGACATCCTACCTCTAGGCTGTGTTCACCACGCTACACAAAATGAGTAAAATTAGAAAAGGTAGTGAGTTTGTTTTTCTTTTTTAAAGTTAAATCCAGTCCATTTAAAAATACATAATGTAATTTATTCTGGGATTATGTTCTTCCTACTTTTTTTGGTGTTAATTGCTCTTAATTTTACCAATGAGAGTAAATAGTAAGCTAATTTCTTAATATCCCAACTTGGCAAAGTAAGAAGTTAGCAGTGCTCCTATTGATCCTTAAATTAAAAGAAAAAAGGAAACAGAGAAAAAAGCTTTGAAATCCAAAAGTTTGACGAGTACTGCCTTAGAATGAGTTACCTGCTGTTAAAAACTCATAAAGAGTAGAGACGTATGTGGGTATTATTTCATGCAATCAAACATTTCAATGTGTAATGCAAAACACAAAATTTCATTTCAATATGCAATGCAAAAGGATTTAAAAAGCCGTACTACGAAACTGAATTTCCAAACTGAGCTAGGAAAGCATGCTGCCATCTAAGATCAAATGCAACGTAGAGGCTAAAGTGCTATACAAATATATTATATTGTCATTGTTCAAATGGTAGGAGGCATGTTAATTAAAACCCACATGGCATACAAAGGCAATGTAATCCAGCAGTCATCATCATAAGCATAAAAGAATGAAAGCAGTGTTGACTGGTTTGCCACTTGTAGACCCTCCCTGTAGAAGCTGTGCGCACTGTTAATAATACTGATCCTGCCTCTGAGGACAGCTGGCAGAGGATTTCACCACTGAGTTAACCAAAAGGAGCCCAGGTGTTACCGGTACCAGCCTCAGAACTAGTGACGAAGGCTGGTGGGGGGTCCAGAGGAGGGGAGTCAGAGAGCTGATGTTCTCTTTTATTAAACGACACTTTCCATGGTGAATAGAGTAAGAAATGAAGATTCAAGAATTTCTTTTTGGGGAAGCCAGGATGGCTCAGTGAGTTAAGTGTTCACTTTGCAGCCCCAGGGACCGAGGATCAAATCCCGGCCCCGGCCCGTGTGGACCCATATGCTGAACTGGGGAGTGCCCCCAGTTCAGTTCTCACCAGGGTGAGACCCCGGCCCAGTTCCTGCCCTGTGCAGCCCCGCCCACCTGTGGAATGAAACTATGTGAAAAACCAGTGATGTGCAACTATGGAGACTGTTCTGGGCCCTCCCTCTTCTCTCTGTCTCTGACTCTATCTCTCTCTCTCTCTCTGTCAAAAACAATAAAAACAAATCTTAAAAAAGAATTTCTTTTTGAAATGTCCTTTTGGGGAGGGACTGAGAAGAGTGACAGATCATGGAGGGAAGACGTTCTGGGGCTAGATGGGGCAGAATAAGAAAGAGAATCCTTATGTACCCTGGAACAAATCAACAAAGCCTCCTGCTTATCAACTGACAAACACTGGTGTTAGGGGTTGAATTGTGCCCTCCCCCACCCCCCAAAGATACACTAGAGTCCCAACTCTTGTACCTGTGAATGTGACCTGTATGGAGATAGTGTTTGCACATGTGGTTCAGATGAGGTCATTGTGGTGGACTCTAATCCAATGACTAGTGTCCCCACGAGAAGACAGGAATGCCATGGGGTAATGCAAGTAGAGGGCCACGTGACAGAGGCAGAGATTGGAGGGATGCAGCTGCAAGCCAAGGGACGCCAAGGACAGACAGCCACCAGAGGATCTCCCCCCAGCGCCTTCAGAGGCAGCATGGCCCTGCCGACACCCTGATTTGGGACTTGCAGCCTCCACAACGTCAGAGAGCACTTTTCTATTCCTTTGCAGCACCCAGCCTGGGGTACCTGTTGCAGCAGGCCTCAGACACTCTGAATGGCATACATATATTATCTGAAGACACGAAGGTGATCATCCCGAGAGCTTCCAAGGGTGGCAGGTGAAAAGGTCGTGCCTTGAGGAAGTGAGCCTAAGGGGGACAGGAGACTAAGGGCCCATTGCCTCTTTTGAAATGCCTTCCAGACTACATGGCTTTTGAACTACACATGTGTGTTACGTTGATCTTTACAAAGTGTAAACACAATATCCACGTAATGCCATGGTCAGCTTTCTCCATGGCTGATGCTAGGACTGATGATCATCTCCAGACGTGCCCCGGGCCTCACCCCCACCCTCTAAGGACGCTCCCTGGACACTGTGCCCATCCGTCTTCAGGGAGCGCTGGAGTGAACGGGCAGGGAGTGAGTGGGGACACACAATGTCTGGTTGCTGCGTGCTCACATGCCTGCTGCCCACAGCTCAGAACCAAACGCAGAGTATCTGGGGACTTTCTGTGGGTTTGCACCATTGGCGATGGTAATTTTCCCTATTCACTAGGGTGATTAAAAATCAACTATAATGAAAACAGAGAACATCAGAAAGCTTGTCACTGGCTTCCTTTGCAGATGAACATGCAAAACCAAAAAAAGCCTGACAAAGATTTCAGTGATTAGGTTATGCATTATCAGAAAACCTCACAGTAGAGCTTAATCACACACATTTGCTCATCAAATTTTATTTAACCCACAAAAAGCAAGGCTCAGGGCTCCGTGAGCAATGCCCCGTGGCCTGGATCCAGTATCTCCGATCTGGGGTGTGGGCTGAGCCCTTCCCAGCCCTGAGCAGTCCCATGCCAGTTGCTCACTCTAAGAAGAAAGCTCACATTGAGCCCAGCAGCCTGTAATGTGGTGGCAAACTGTGTTGTCACCTCCCGCATGAACAGGCAGGCCTGTTGATGACTGGAGGCAAGTGAAGGGCAGAAAGAGCGAGACCGTGTGTCAGTGTCCCTGCCACGCCCTGCGAGAGGGGAACAGAACGCAGAGGACACACGGGGTGTGCGTGCACTTGGGGGGCCTCTGCTCAGGTCTTTTTGCATGCGGCTCCCCGGGGCAGCTGGGGGCACCCTGCCATTTGTTGGCACTGAAGCTGTGCCAGGTGGGTGAAAGCTGAATGAAATGTCTCACAGCTATCACATGGATGAGCACGCAGGAGGCAGAACAAAGGGGCGGCAGTTTATCAGGAGCAGGATCCTGACTGCCGCCAAGGCAGTGCCGAAGAGGGGGCCATTTGCTTTCATTTACAGCCCAGCCTTCCATTTCCGTGGGAAACACCTCACAGCCCCGCAGAGGTTACCTTCCCGACCCACTTGGCTATCGGATGTCCAGCCCTCAGCGAGTGTCTTCCCTTCCCGTGTTGCATGGGGCAAGGTCACCCAGACCGGACTTCCCAAGACAGGTGGGAATTGTGCCCAGCAGAGAGCAAGTCACGATTCACACTGCCACTGCATGTGGGACTCTCGACTGAACACAAAGAACCGCATGGCTGGATTTCTATTATGTGACCTTCCACGGGACTCTCCCTCTCGCCCTGCAGACAGAAGACACGAGAGAGCCTCTTAGAACTGCCTGCACGCAAGCGCACACATCTGCTTCCCAATTGTCTCAGTTCCCATTCTCCACAGCTGGCCTTTTCTCCATCCATGCTTTAAAACATCACCTCTCAACATACCGTGATGAGGACCAAACCCTTAAGACTCAGATGTTCCAGAAACCTGATCTATTAGATGTGCTTTGATCACGCCTGACTACTTCTCATCTGCTTTGCTCTCGGGCACATTAATGCTGCTGTAAACACATCTTTTTCGTTATGGTAGAAGCCTACCCAGTCGTTCCTGGTACATAACAATGGAGTAGCTCATTTTTCTCATTCTGTACACACACACACACACACTCGCACACACACAGCAATGTATCATGAGTACACAGGCAGAGTTCCCTAGCAACGTCACTGAAAATATGCCAATCCCCTTTAGGTCTCCCAGTTCTGGATTTATTATGTAAATTAAGAGGCACGTAATGAAGGGCTTCACAAGCTCATTCTATCAAAAAGAGATGTTAGTAGCTACTAGTCTCTAGAACTTTCTTCCACGACAGGGTCCCTCTGTAAGGAGCTGCCCTGTTCCTGAGCCAACGACAGCACAGACCCCAAAGGACACCCCAGCCAGGATGGTTCCTTGACCCCTAGGAATGAACCCAGCTCCTTGGGAGTCAGATTTATTAGTAATGAGGCTCTGCATTATGTAACAAACTAGGGAAAAGGTGACGATGTCTAGCCAATTGATTTTTAAAAGAAGAAAGAAAAAAAAAAAAATGAACCAAGTGCCCGCATCTCCTGCCATTCCCCTGGCAAACGATGGTGGGGATTGATGAAGTGGGAGCAAGAAGAGGAACCATAACTGTAAAAACAAGAAGAAATAAAGTGAAAAAGAAAAACAAACATGAGCTGGGTCAGGGGAAAAAAAAAAAAAAGGCAACACAAGCAGAAATGATCTTGTGATAAGGCCGGCATTACATAATACAGCGCCTACAACACATAAAGCCACTTTGCACTGCAAATCCCATTTCCACACAGACGTTAAAGCAGCAGAACAAACACAAAACTCAATTAAGGTCCGGAGGAGGGCTCCAGGGCTCCAGTCTCCTCGACGGGCTGCCCTTATCCCAACACTGACTGACGCAGGTACTGCCAGGCTGCCCCGGAGAGGGTACTTTCCACCATCACTTGAGCTTGTCTGTCCGGAGAATGATTTCCCCATTTTCATGTGCAAAGAAAGGTTACCAGAGGAAAAGGAGAATGTCCTTTCACTTAGGGAATAATCAAATCCACCCCAGGACCCAAGGCTCCAGGGGCAACAGCATCCAGAAAGGTCTCCAGGCTAAACCAGGGGCCCAGCACTGCCCCTGCCACCAGGGGAGAACATAGCAGCCCCATTCCCACCGCTCCTGTCAGGAACAAGGTGGACGCAGAGGAAAGCACAGTGCTTGGCCCATAGGGAGTGTAGATAAACATCCCCCAAAGAAACGAGGACCAAGAAACCCATTTCTGACCCAAAGTGACGTCAGAGCCAGCGTCCTCCTGGCCCGAAGGGTGGGAGAGCTCACATAGGACAACACACTGTACGCTTGTCAATGGGTAAGAAAAAGGGACAGTTCTGAAACTCACACAGAAGTAGGAACATCCTTGGGGAGTAAATCATATTTTTATTACACTATCTATGTCATTGAAGGAATGTGGTGATCCATCTTCTGAAAACTAAATAAAAATGTCCTACTCTGTCCCACAAAACTGGATTTTTGTAACAGTGGATTTGCTGGAAGATGAGAGCACATGTACTTATTTCCTTTGGAGCAGAAGTACAAATACTTTGTACAAAATAAAGAAAAACGAATCAGAAGAGCTTTAAGATTAAGGGCATTGTTACCGGCGATCTGGCTGGCCAACTTGAGGCTGGGCAAGGGGGGTTGGTGAAAATAAAAACTGGAGGTAGGGAACTCACGCCAGAGTCACTCCTCAATACTTCTGCTCAGAGAACGTGTGGTTTTTTTGTTTTGTTTTGTTTCTTATTTTTATTTTTTACCAAATTAGGTCTCCGACCTCCAGGGCAGCCCTTGTACATTTCCAGGAAGGAGGTGGATGGTGGCTATTTTCGTTCGCCTGCCCATCTGGCCTCTTTGTAGCTGGCTCAGGCCAGCACGCTAGTAAGTGACCACTCAGCCATCCCATTACGACACAGGCCACGCACTGCAGACGGGAGAGACCTAACCAGAAAGGCCCAGGGGGCAGGCACCTGCCCCTCACCATCACACAGCCTGTGGGTCAGTGGCATCCTTATCATTGAAGGGGGAGCAAGTACAATCAGAACTTGATGGAGGGACAAGCACCAAACTATTATCCCCCTCAATAAAGAACTCACATCAACAGGGAATATAAAAATGTTATTTAGAACTTCTGTTCTCAGAGGTTTAATACAAAGGAGAGATTGTTGTGCCAGGGAACAAAGTGATCCAATATTCACAAAGCAGGAATTCACCCACTGCACATTTTGTTTCCAAAACACTTAGGAATACAGCGTGATTTCAAGTTGGGGTAAAGAAGCTCCTTCTGGAAGCGTGAGAGGAGATAACTGAAATCTTTCAGAGGGGCTCAAATCCTTCCAAGAAAACCGTAGGCTCACCATGAATGTCAGCATTTAGGGGCATCCGGTGTGGGGATGAGGGTGGTGGCAGGGGGCACGGGGGCAGACGGCTGATGAGGGACCACTCTCTCTTCAATGTTTTGCACGATACAACTCCAATGAGAGGACCTGTCCCCAAATGTGTGGACTGGGTATGGGCAGGAGAAATGAGGACTGGAGTGTTGTTGTTTTTTTAAGCTACAGAACTTTCTAGTAACAACATACCACGGGAACTCAGAGACCTCAAGCATTTTTTTAAGATTTAACCCCTTGCATCCAGGGCCCCAGGCAGTGCCAGTGTCATTTGGCTTCTTTCACTGGACCGCCGCCAGAAAAGAACAAGCGGGGCTTCTTTATTACATATTTTAAAAACCTGTTTTGTTACCTGCGGGCGAGTCAGGTGGTAAGGAGCCGTCTTTTATCCAGGCGGTGGCTGGGGACACAGCCCCGCTGACGAGTGACCTTTCTCTCTTGCATGTTCGCTGCACCATGGAACTTAAGAGCCAAAACCCTATCCAGAAAGAAAACTCAAGGGTCTCAATAGGTTCCTCTTATTTTCATGCTACTATTTTTGACTTTCCCACTGAAAACAGTCCCCTCACCGTCTCCCCGTGATGGGAGCGTGAGTTCCTGGCAGGCAACACGATATGGCCGGAAAGCCTAGACTTTGACATTAGGTTCTCCACCTTCCTCCTGGCTCCACGGAATCAAGGTCAAGATACTCAACTTCTCTTCGACTCAAGTCCTTTACCCATCCCATTGGAAGGAAGATGCCCATCTTCTAGGATTGTTGCAAATGTCCAATGGAAAACTGTATGTCGAGTTCTCAGCACGCAGTAGATTCTGTCTCTGAGTTCAAGGGGAGTTTGAGGGACATGATCATTTTGTACCCCTACACCACGTTTCCTCAGTAGGGCTCCCATTAAATTAACACAATAGTAAGATGTCCTGTTTCCTCTTGTTGTTTTTCCCCTCATAGGCTGTCCTTTGCCCTGGCCCTTAACCTCTGTCCTTGGCACTGCACTAGCATGCTGCCAATCAGTCATGACCGTCATTTGACACATGTCACTGTAAAGCTCGCTACTTCTGCGCTGAGCATTATTTTATCGACAGCAAGGACAGTGGCAAAATTCAATCAGAGGTGATCCTATTGCTTCGCTGCATCTCCTCCCACCGGAATGTGAAGGGGCCACCACCGCTCAAGTTAAATGCCCAAAGGAAATACTTGAAGAGGCAAAGGAGGACTAGAGGGAGTGACAGAGACACATCAGAAAATTCCAGCCTCCTTCTCAGCTCTGCCACCTGCTCAGGCTGCTGTTTGTAAGCAGCTTCCATAATAGTCAAGGAGTTGACATCTGTGACAACTAACTCAGATTCTAGTACGTGTTAACAGAAGCTGACATCATGGAAATTTGTAGGGTGGGCATCCACTAAGAGACTTAGTCCTTCGGATTATCCATCCCCATATGGCTGATGGGACTGGAGACCAAGCCAAGTGATTCACGGCTCTTACCATCCGTACCTATACTGCACCTCTTAACTTCTCCCACTTATTTGGTCACAGTACTGACCGGGCACCTGCCGTGTGGACTATGCTACAGTTTCAAGTTCCCTGAGATTGTGACCAAGAACAAGGGGAGGTGCCAGCCCACAGAGCTACGGCAATAGAGGGTGAGGGGACTATTGACAAAGAAACAACATGCACAGAGTGGGAGGCGCAGATGCAAGGGGACCCTACAGGGTGGGGGCTACGAGGTGGTCGAAGGGAAGAACGCAGTCTCACTCATGGCCCAGGGAAATAAACAAAGCTGAGATCCGCCAGGCGCCAGGGTCCTCGAGAGGCTGGGAGAACAGGTGCGTGGCAAGTGAGGACTGCAGATGCTCACCTGCGGCACTCCAGGTGGCTCCAGCCAGAACTCCAGGCCGTTCCCTCTCAATCAGATCAAAATAAACAGGGAAGCCATCAAAACAAGCACTCATGCGCTTCCACCAGAGCCCGTACTAAGGCCGGGAGTGGGCTGGGAGGGGCCGGGCCCAAAGGCAAGAGGAATGCCACAGAAAGAGAAGTATGGGCTTCTGTCCTCGTGCATCTATTCTTGCCATCTGTGAGAATCAGTGAGCAAGTAAAGGCGGCCATCAGTCACTAAAAACAAGAACAGTCCCTGTGTGGTATGCACTTGACCTTCATAGTAACTCGAGGATGTAGATACTAACAATCCGTTTAAACATTTCATCCAAGATTAGAGAACTAGCTAGAGATGAAGCCTGGGCTAAAAGTTAGGTCAGTCTAACTCCAGAACCCGCTTCCCAAGCTTTCGTATGCCACTGCTTCTCTCTCTGAAACAACTTCACACGTACACACGTGCAGACGGAGGAGTATTTTATAATGTAGGTGTGGGGCGGGCTCATCACACTATGACTCAAACCCCACAGGCTGTAAAAGAAAAACACGGATGCATTTGATTACACGAAAATAAAAACTTTCTGCCTGAGGAGGAAAAAACCATAAGCAAAGACAAATGACAAAACAGAGAACTATTTGGAACATCAATCATAGACAAAAGGCTAACTCCATTCATAGATGTGGAATGCCTATAAATCAATAAGGAAAGAGCCAACAGAGCCCAACGGACTGTCAGCTAATATGAAAGAAAATCACAACAGTTCACAAACACATTAAAAGATACTAAACTTTACTCATATAAGAGAAAAGCAGATGAAATGTATTTGGTTTGTTGAACATCAAAACATTTTATTATAACACACTGGTGAGGGTATGAGGAAAGAGGCATGCTCATAAATTACTAATGAGAGAATAAATGGATACATCCGCTCTGAAGACAATCTGGTACTATCTATCAAAATTATAAATGTACTTACCCTCTGACCTTAAATTCCAATTCCAGGATTTTTATCCTGCAGATAAAACTCGTATGTGTGCAACATGAAGCCCATAGGAAGCCAATCTTTGCCGCAATGTTTGTAGTAGCAAAAGGTTGAGGACAATCCTAAGTATCCAACAAAGGGAGACCGATTAAATAAATTGCGGCATCACCCTCGAATGACATATTATTCAACCACAAAAAAAAAAAGAGAGAGAGAGAGAGAGAGAGAAGAGGAAGCTCTTCATGTGTTGATATGGAACAAGCCCCAAGGAATACTGCTAAGCAAACAAAGCAAATGAAAAATGGCAAGCAGAATATGCTATCACAAATGTAGGAACGAGATGGTGCAGTGTTTACATTTTTACTTATGTGCAGTCCCTGGATAGGTACCCAAGAGACCGCGAGCACTAGATGCCTCCAAGGAGAAGCGGTGGGAGGAGAGGTTACGAGAGAGACTTGCTTGTTACTGCTCACTTTGTGTCTTTTGAATTTAATAAGGTGTGCTTATAGTACCTACTCAAAAAATAAATTGTATATGTGTAAAAATGTCTATTTAGATTTGCATATGTAATTTGTCATTATACGTAATTACCTTTGAAAAGGTAATACACACACTGACACCTATATATGTAGATACACAAGTCAGAATCAAGTGACAAACAGTGGCCAAAGCCAGCTCTGGCCCAGCGTTGCAGCCCGCAGGCCAGTGAGAGATGTTACAGAAGAGCACTGGGGTCTTCCACGGGCCCAGGCCAGCTGAGGGGTTAGGACGTTGACTCCTGAGGGGGTTTCCTCACTCGTTGAGCTTGGGCAAGTTACTTTACCACTCAAGCAAGATCTCGAATTTTCTCATTAATCAAATGGGGACAATAAGCCTTCCCTCCTGATAAGGTTTTGAGGAGTAAAGGAATGAATACATACAAAGCCCCAAGACCAGCACATGGCACTCAGTAAAAGTACCCACGTGTTTGTTCAATTAATTTTACTTGGTTGGTCAAAGGTGACGTCTCTGAGAAGTGCCATCTAAGCTGAGATGAGAAGCATCGGTAAGATTCAGACAAGAAAGAGGAAAGCAGAAGGTGCCATTCAAAAGGAAGAGCATGTGCCAAGGTCAGGGGGTAGGAAGTGAGGGGGGGCAGGAGTGTCGCCTGTGAGTGTGGGAACAGCAAACGACGTGGCTACCGGAGTGAGCATGGACCAGTCCGGACAGTGTCTCTGCAGGGGGGGCGGAGCAGGCAGCAAACGGAACATTTCAGGCCAGGAAATTCCATGATTGGACCGGCTTTCCTAGGAAGAGTTCAGCGTCTGGAAGACAAATTAGAGAAAGGCAAAGCTGGGTGGCAGAGAGGCCCCTTGGAGATTATTGCAGCAGCTCAAGAAGAAAGGGTGGCAGAATGGTGAGCTAAGACATGGCAGTGAGGAAGTCCTGGCGGAAGGATTCAGGAGACACAATGCAGACAGAATCAGCTGGGCTTGTTCACCCAAAAGCAGGAGTGAAGATGGGACCAGTGGTACTTCCCAGAATTCTGATGAAGGCAATTTGGAGGACTGAGATCAAGTCACTGAGATAAGGAGTTCAGACAAAGGAATTTGGTTTTGAGGGGTAGGGGAGGTGATAGGTTAAGTCCCAGATGTGTTGAGGTTCAAATGTCTCATATGTAAATGAGCAGTTAGCTATAGGTGTGCAAACTTCAGGTGAAGAACTCGAGCTGGAAATACAACTTTGTGGGAGACACCAGGTGAATCTATACCACTGAAGGGCTACGGACTATGGTGGCAGCTGCCCCCAAAGGGCAATGGTCCCGTTGGCCCAAGTAAGAAGCTGCTGAGAAGCAATGTAACCTGTGATGCAGGGAAGACCCATGCTCTCTCCTTCCTTTCCGTTCTTCTCTCCTTCCCTCTCTCCCTCCTTATTTCCCCTTCTCTTTTTCTTTCTCCCCCACCCCCATCTCTTTTTTCCTTCCTAAAAATCTAGTCTCCACAAGGGATTTCCTTCAATGCTTCACATAAAGCAACACATGCCTGACCAGTCCCAGCTTACGGGGGTTGATCATTTTATTTTTCCCAACATCCCTGCCCTGCTTTGCGTCTGTGTTGTCACACATAGCAGAGGTCACTAGAAAGTTGTCACTGTCCTGTAGGTGCCTCTCCACGTGACAGGGAGCATCCCTGAAGAACTTAGTTCTTACGTGCCTTTCTCAACAGGTACATTCTCTAGGCATTTCTTAGACAGGGCATTCTCTGGTTCTTTCCTACTGAAAGTCTTCAGCAGAACCACCCCCACCAAGAGACCATGTACTGAGGGTAAGAGAACTTAGAGCTAACTTCTCAAAGTACATCCACTTTTCTGGTAAAAAAAAAAACTACTACTAATAATAATAATCAAAAGTCACATTTAAGAAAGATTCCTGGGTAATTTAACCAGGTAAAGTTTGGATCAGGAATCAAGACTGCTATCTGGATTACTCACTAAACTCACCTTCCGTGTCCTCACCTATAAAACTGGGATTCTTGGCTAGATCACTTTACCTCCAATCTCCTTCTGGCTCTAAAGTTTTGTGAGTCTAGATTTAAGGGAAGATAGAATTTGGTTTCAGGACAGTCTGCACTATTTCAACAATTCAAAACTGCCATTAAACATTCAAGGCAACTTCATTATTGGAGACCAGTTGATTTCCAGACAGGGCAGTAGAAACATTCCCATATTATTATTCACTAAGTTTGTTGCAATGGCAGGTACATTTACTGCAAAGGGAAACCCCTACTGTTATGTAGGTCACAGGTGCCCAGTTTTCAAATGTCACCCCTGCCAAAGAAGCCGTCCCTTTTCATGGCCTGCAGAAACCAGAGCTGGACTCTCGGGGGAGAAAACAATGGCACCCACACCATGGAATTATTAGTCAGTCTCTAACTGTGTGAATGATCAGCTTTTCTTTTTTAAATATAAGATAGACATTTCAGTCCACCAAGAAATAGATAATAGATACTATCCATTGTCCATAAGAAATGGACAACGTATTCCCCCACTTGTAGGGTTTATGTAACTTGTGAGAGCAAGGGATATGGACCAGGAAGCCCACTGCTAATAACAGACTCTGCAACTTCTCTCTCTGACAGACATCACAGCATCATCTAGATGAATTCAGTTATTATAGCATGGCAACAGTCAGTCATCACAAATAGTCACAAGAGAGGTTCATCTAAAGCTCAGCACAAAGAAAAATATCAGGGAGAAGGTGGCCATGTTTTATCAAAAAGAACATGTTTTTCATCATGTCTGTGGAAAATGTGATTTTCCTAGAATCTGTGTACTTTTAATAAAAAGCAACATATGTCAGAATTTAATTGACTTAAAATAGTGTCTCTCAAAAGA
Source organism: Craseonycteris thonglongyai (assembly GCA_004027555.1). NCBI lineage: Eukaryota > Metazoa > Chordata > Mammalia > Chiroptera > Craseonycteridae > Craseonycteris > Craseonycteris thonglongyai. The sequence continues at coordinate 13,193 of PVKE010002690.1, forward strand.
TACCATGTTATGTACCCCTCCAAATCGAAGTTAGATTAGATTTAGTTTGAAATGCATTATTCTTAAAATTTTCAGTTAAAATTTGATTTCAGCAATATGCTTTTCGTAATTATATAAAGGGGAAGGTTATGTATCTTCCAACACTTGTAGCATATTGACCATTAATAACATAACAATATAGACGATAGATGTCTAATTTACTAGAAACCAGCAATACTTTACTGGTGTTTTCTGGGCAGAGAGAAGGAAAATGCACAAATGGGCTCCCACTTTGAAATTTATATATACACTTCTAAGTACAAGTATTTATCTTTTACTTGAAATTGTTCCTTTTACCCAACACCACGTAAAACAAGAGGAAGGACAAATTAAACCAGAAACCAGGCTAGCTATTTCACCTGTTGTTTTCACGAACGTAAAAGGGCTGACGATTCTTCTCACTGCTGCTGGAGCTGTAACCTGCTCACTGCCACAGAGGACAATGTGACAGAGTCAGTCACAGTGACAACACACACTCACGCTGGGCTGCGGCAGTGCCATTTCTAGGATTTCTCTCCTACAGACACAAAACCATGTACTACAAAGCTATTCACTGCATCACTGTCTGTCCCCAGGAAAAAAAAATGAGAAACAGCCTAAATGTCAGTCAGTAACACACTAGTTAGTAAGTCAGAGTCCGTTATACAATGCAGCCTTAACAAAGAAAGAGGAAGCTCGTTCCTGACATTGGTATTTAAGTGAAAAGTACATATGCAGAACAGCCTAAACGAGGGCTGTCTGGAAAAAACTCCAGCCCTGCTCAATAATGAGAATGGTTACATGGCTGATACTTCCTGGACAGCCTCCATATGTCTGCCTCCCTCTGTATAAAAAGAGGGAAATGAATATATACACATACGTACGCTTACATATACCATCCATGTACATGTATACATTTTGAATTTTGAACCATGGGAACGTTACCTATCCTGAAATAAATCAACAAATGTAAATAATAAACCGTTCACTGGCCAGCAGTAAGTACACACTCATATGCATTGCTCCTTCATAAGAACTTTGGGACCACATTTTTTAAACACCAAAATATTTAGGCCAGGAGTGGTTTTAAAAGGAGCCATATGAGGAAAGCTATAAAGAACAAAAATGAGGTGCTCTTTTTCTTTCCATTCTTATAAAACAATAAATGACATATAACCGTTTGGAGGAAAACCAACTAACAGGACAGAAATCATCATTAACCCCTTTCCCCAGATGAATGACAGAGAGACACATGTTCTCATTAACACAGAGCAACATTGTGTTAAGAGCAGTTTGAGATGGAAATGAACAGATGGCATGCAAACGTGAGGTACTGGGGTGCAAGAAAAAACTTGATCGGACACCGAAAACTTCAAACCACTGAAAGAAGTCGTACCTGAACAAAAACTGCTCTAACAATAGGGATGAGCTCCCCTAGCCCACTTCCTTAAGTTTTTAGGGGCCTCAGGTTTTGCTGAGGAGTGTGCTACCCCCCGGAGTCCACCCCACTTCCACATACTCAAACACCAACCGAACAGCACCTTCTCACAACAAGGCTTCCTCTCCCCGGGGCCATGAATGGCTCAGTTATTTCAAACCAATCGAGCACTGCAGTTCAACAAAAGGTTTTGGACATCATCTTGGAGTTGGATGTAACAAGACCTGACCTGGAGGTTCATGCTTTAACAGCCATCTCTTTTCTTCCCTTTGAAACAGATTTATGACAGGAGGCAGAGAAACAGGCAAAGATTCCCCGGGTTGATGAAACCCTCCTGGGACCCACAGAGCAGGGACTAAGGGGGTCATGCTTCTGATTTCTCTTCGCTCAAGTGGGGAGGAAGACCCCGTCTCTTCCTGTTTTCAAGTTCATCCCATCCTTAGACTTTGCTCTGGAAAACAAGGGTGCCACGAGTAGTGACAGTCTCATTAGGTGAACCCTGAGCAGAGAACCAGTGACTGACTCCCAATGTGGGAGGCTCCAGTGCAGCTGACAGATGCGATTTCTCTCCGTCCCCCCAACACAGGCTGGGGAGACACACATTTCAGACAGGATGCCCTCCCAACGGCGTGATGCAACCCCGAAAAAAAAAAAAATCTGTTTACCAGCCAAACTGGGATCTGGTTTCTGCCAATTCAGGACAACAGAGACCCGCAGCTAAAGCCTATCCCTGCAGAAGGTTTGTTGAATTGACACATATTCAACGTCAGCCAACACCTCATAGTCTCGTGTCTCTTATAGTTTTACCTACATATCGTGTTCTAAATGTACACTGTGTAGTGAACGGCAGTTGCATAAAAAATATAACACTTTGAATAAACATCAGATACAGCTCTTGCCTCCCGCCCCATGCAAAAAGCAGAAGTTTTTTGTTTGTTTGATGTTGAAACTCCAAATAACAAAGAAAAAAAAGGCAGATGGTGGGCTAATCAGATTATCCTTAGCTCTATCAACATTTAAGGCTGAGAACTGTCAGTGCAAATGACTTGTGCAATCTGAATTTTTGGACTTAAACTGACACTTTAATTCATGTGTTGGAGAGAAATACATATATATATATACACACACACACACACACATATGTATTATATATATAATATATATTATATATAATGTACATATACACACACAGAACAGATTTATGTATATATTTTATACACGGCAATTTCCACCGAACTATTATTTGAGGTATTGAGATTCAAACTCAATTCCACTCTGTCTGATAACAGACTCTTCTGGTTTGAGGATCTTTTTAAATTCAAAAACTAATTACCCTATCTCTCTGCCTATAAATTCAATTTGTTTCTGAGGCTGCTTCTGCTGTACATCTCTCAGTAGCCCCTTTGCCTGACGGCTTGTTTACAGCCTAGTCTCAAATCACAGAAAAGACAGGGCTCAAGTAAAAATAAGCTTTGCAAACCTTCTAGGAGGGCTTGGTAATGCAGCAACATGTCCCTAATGCTATATATTTAAAAAGTCAAGTCCATTTCCCATGAAAGGATAGTCCTTTTTTTAAGTGGCAAATTTTATAGGCAAGAAGTAGACAGTATAAATGGCATGCATGAAGAGCAGGCTAGTGCCAGAAGGCTTTCTCTTGGTTAGAATTTCCTGCAACACCAGTACACTCAGAGAATGCATCAGGCACACTTCTGCAGACCAAAGTCGGGGCTCTGCCTTGAGTCAGCCTACGAAGAACTTCCAAGGCCATTCTCAATGGCTCACAGAGTAGAAGTAAGCAGTGCACAGCAAACACTCTCCCTTCACAACCCCACTAACTCCTTAAAAAGAGAGTCCTTCACAATATGTCAAGGAAAGCAAATTAATTAGAATTTACGTTTACCAGTGAAAGTAGTGAAGGTCAAAAGCAAACCAAAGTAAATTGACAAAGATAAAGAATTAAAACAGGCTATGGTTATTTAAAAAAAATAAGTCTTCAAGTCCTCTCTCCTCTCTCAAGGTCACTTATGTGAGCCTATCTGAAAACCTCTAGAAAGTTCCGTATCAAAAATCTGTTCTCAGATTGCCAGCTCAGTCACCACTTAGCTGTCCAACTTCTGGCAGTCTCTTTAACTCTATAGATCTTGTTTGTCTTGTCTATGAAGTGAGGGAGTGGAACAAGGTTACTCTGAGGTTCCTTTCAGCTATGTCCATGGTTCGTGATCAAAGGCCAGGGCCACCCCCTAACTCTGACCCCCACCCCAAAGCCTTTGCCTGACTCATCTCCTCTAAACTCTGTCTACACTGTTTTCTGGACCCAGCAGGTGATGGTAGAGAACAAAAACGAGAGCTTTCTCAGCCCTTCCTGAACATCATGCTTTCTGTTTCTTGGTTTTAGAAGGCATCTCAGATCAAATGAATAGCAGAAGAAGATAAAAGGATGAATGAAGATAATTGAGGTGATATTCCTCAAAAAGGAAGAAAAACACATTTGTGAGGAGGAAAACGCCACCTTTGGAAACTAAATTTTTTTTTTTTTTTTTGGAAGAAGAGATCAAGAAAGCCATGCTCATACTTTACTTCCTTGGTTCCCATTATTGAAGCTCTAATTTTCCTTATTTCCCATTTCCCTCAAGATCAGGAAAGATGAGAGATGCCAGGGCAGCTCAGCGGTTAAGCACTTGCCTTACAATCACGGGGTCCAGGGTTTGATTCCCGGCCCCGGCCCGTGCAAACCCACATGCTGAACTGCGGCACAGCTGGAACTGCCAGGACGGCGGCGATGGTTCTCCCCTCCCATGCGGGAGGCCCCCAGGTTCCGTTCCCACCCCACGTGGCCCCACATCCACCTGTGTGGAATGAAACTGCTCTGGGCCCTCCCCCTTCTCTTTCTCTCTCACCTTCTCTCAAAACAAAACAAAAAGCAAAAAAACAAAAATCAGGAAAGATGGGAAGATATGTTCTCTATTTTATGATTTGGTCCAATTTGGGTCATTCCTTCATGCCTGTAATTTCATACCCTGATTTCTGAGACTTCCTGGTAACGCCTGAAGGCCCATCTACCATGGGAATTGACCTTTTGTAAAGGTATTTGAAATAACACTTTCCCACACTGGATATCCACAAAGGTCAATATTTGAATTCTTCCCACCCTTACTTTTGAAGCAATAAAGTTTTCTACAACTTGCCACATATGAGCGAAGGCACTGTGTGTGCTGCCTGCAGTCATTTCTGGCACAACCCCGCTCCCCCCCCTCACCCAAAGAGGAAACTTTCGGGCACTTGGCTAAATCTAGGGATGTGTCAACCTATGTGGTACATCTACATAAAAGCGTAACTTTTAAAACAGAAAATTCTAAGTCCAGCTATGCCCAAGATATCATGCGTGTAGTCCTGCTAACAATTACATTCTTGGACGCAAAACACTCGTTCACCAACACACTTAAGAATAGGCATAGACTCTGCTGTCGTAATTCCAAGTGTGTGGTCCCTGAGGGAGCATTTATTCAGCTACCTCGGTACACACATTCACTAGTTAGCTCCAATATCCTTCTGTATCAAAAAATCTGGAAATCATTACTGATGGACAAAATCTGGGTGAACCGATGGCCACTGAGTTACTGAGACCACATTAAAGAATGCTAGATTTCATTAAACCACACACAACAGCGATGATAATGCCTCTCACTCCTGCCACACCTTCTCCCAAGCCTGGCAAGTGACAAGCTACACTACCCTGTCCCCTCTTCAACAACCTTCAACCCACAGGCACCCGCCGGATGGAAGAGAACTTGGAGAGTGCCATTCCATTCCGGTGCCCAACGCGACAGAGCCCCGACTCTTCCTTCAAACACACTTTAAACGAGGCCCTGAGTTTCATGCCTAAACGCATTTCATTGTTGTTGAAAAATAAAGGACTTGCTTAAGTAGTTTCATGTGTAAACAGCCAAGCTCAAGTAGCGTGCTCACTCCATTCTGTGTCGTTTTCTTTTTTATTGTTTGCAGTTTCCAGTTCAGGATTTATCCAATTATCTGTCTATTGTCTGGCAGGCCTGGCATGGCGCATTCCAGTTACAGGAAATGCTCCTGTGATCGCAGGCCCAAAGCAAACCCTGGAGCAGATGGCGCCACAGCCAAGAGGGGTGCGTGTGTGCTGGGTGGGGGTGCGGGTGGGGGTGGGGGGTCAGCTTGCAGGGAGAGGCCGCCTGGCATAATAACCCGAGTGTGAAGTTCAACTACAAAGCGACTTCTAATCACTTTGCTCAGTCGGTTATTTATTGTAGGAAGGGGAGTAAAAGCAGATTAGGGCTGTGTATCAGGGTGGGGGAGTAGAGCTGTTGAAACCTGCCTCAGGTGACAGACAACACCTGTCCTTGTAAAGGGTTTGGGGCAAAAGGGCTTGCCACATGGCAGTCCGCTGAGATGCTCAAAGAGGGCCTTCCAGGAGTGATCTGGACAGCCCTAGGGCAGACAGACAGACGTCTGGGTGGAAAGACAGAGGTCAGCTGGCCACCTCTGCAGCTCGCTCTCTGGGATACATTCCTCAGCCTCCACTTCATTCTGCTCATGGGTAGGAGATTCCTTTAAAACCTGTGTCAGAGCACATCTTTTCCCTGCTCAGAGCTGTCCTACCACACACAAAAGAAAGTCCACCAGACCCCACAGAGGTCTAGATGGGAGCGGGACCAGCCCCCAGGGCATTCCGGGAACCCACGGGGACGGCCTGTGTAGTCACATGATAACGGGGGGTCATCGGTAGCATCTAGCAGGTGGCCAACCTGAAATGCATGGGATGGCCCAGCACAAGCAAGACATGTCTCCTTCAGGTGACAATCCTGCTGCCCTTTTACGCCTTACTGCAAAGTGTTTCCTCCACGATTTTCAGAAACATCGAATATCTAGGAATACAATAGGGAATGGGGGACTTTGCTTAGTTTAGAACTTTGCTAAGAAGTACTCACCCCTTCAGAAATACCACATCAGTGCAGGTAACACTGCTTGTCAGTGAGTCACCCGTATAACACATCCCCACCATCTGCCCTTATGGCTACTTTGATCCCACTTATCCTACCTGGGGGTGCAGAACACGCCTCCACGTGACCACTTCTGGTGTCGCCATGCCTACACTGACATGCTGAAACTCTCACTTTATTATCATCAACTTTTTTGGTAGTATTTCTTTTACAGGACGGTTTAGGCTTTACATTAAAAGTTTGGCATGCTGTGGGTTGTTCTTTTCTACCAGTTTCATTGCAGGAGAGTAAAAGGCGTATTACAAAATAGCTATTATATTTGGGGTTGGCCCCGCTAGTTCTTCCCACCTCATTTTCCACCACCCACCTCCCTCCCTCTCGCTCTGAGCCTCAGAGACTCTGCAGGTCTTTAAGGAGCCTGGCTCCTCTGCTTGTCTCTCAGTCTCCACAGGCTACTACTTCCCTGCATTCCCCTCGCGGTCCCCGCACCCTCCCTTGTCTTTCTAGAGGATTTATCATTGCCCAACACTAAATTGTACCCTAATGGTTTATTGACTTTCTCTGCTACTAGAGTTAAGCTCCGTGAGTCCAAGGACTTGTCTGTCTTGTTCCCTCACCCCAGGAACAGTGCCCAACACATAAAAGGCCCTTATGACCGTTTGTTGACAAACAGGAGGAGCAAGCAGACAGACAGTCAACTAAAGTTTGGTCCTAAAGGGCTCAGCTTCCCTGGGAACCAGCATAATCGTCCCCTAAATGCTGGGGCAAAGTGTGCTCTTTCTTTCACGAGTCAGGGAAGGTTCTCACCTGCCCAGTAAGAGAACGGCGCCCGTGAAAAGCAGGAGGAGAATTAGCTTTAAATAACTATCTTTTCAGGACGTGCCGTGTGGCATGACGCGGGCACTCCCTCTAATCTTTGGGGCACACGCCCCTCCTCTCCACTCACTGTACAGAAATACACAGCAGAGGCAAATGTGTGTTTCTTAAAGACAAAGTCTCTGGAAAAACGCTTTTCGCATCAAAATCCCAGTAGGTATTTTTTGAGGAACTTGATAAACTGACTCAAAAGGGAGAAACCCAAAGGCCAAATACAGATGGCCAGGACGCACTTGAGGAGAAGTCAATGAGGCAGAGGACTTGTCCTACTGGACTGCAAGCCCTCTGAGGCTCTCAGCAGGATGCCACTGGGCACGGCACAGATGTGGGCAAACAGACCAGTAGAACAGAACAGGGTGCCCATAATCACACCCCCCACATCTACAGACTCCCACTTTTTGAAAATTCTAACTGCAGAGCATTAGTAAAAAGATGTTTTCCCCCAGTAAATGGGGCTGAATTGATTGGACATCCATGTAGGAAAAATAGAAAACTTTGCTCTTTCAGCTCCAAACATTCACAGGTGCATTATATAAATGTAAATGTGAATGGGCAAAACAATACAACTTTTAGAGGTTAATATTAGAGAAAATTTTCATGGCCTTGGGACAGGAGAAATTTTTAAGCAAGACACAATAACACTAACCATAAGAGAGAGTGGTAAATAAGTTTACATTCAACTAAGAACTTCTTTTCATCAAAAGAGAGTAAAAAGGCAAGTCAACAAAGGGAAAGAAGATATTTGCAACAAATATGACTAAGGAAGGGTTCAGTCCAGGAGATAGAAGAACTCCTCTAAATCCATAAGAAAAATCCAGTTGAAAAATGGGCAAGAGACAACTAAGCATGTCACAGAAGCAGATAATCAATAAGTACATGAAAAGCAAATAATAATTGGTCATCAGACAAATGCAAAAACAAACAAATCTCTCAATGTGATATCACTATGAACACACCTGGAATGACTAAAATAAAAAGACTGAAAAATCTAAGTCTAGAGTATATGCAAAATATCAGGAATTCTCATACACGGCCGATAGGAGTGTGAACTGATACAACCATTTCCAAAAACCGTTTGGCATTATATCTACAACATTTCCATGACTTGGTATGAACCCAACAGATGTGGAGTATATCCATATGGAATATTATTCAGCCTTAAAAAAGGAAGTTCTGACACCTGCTACATTATGCAAAGTGGAATAAGCCAGTCTCAAAGCCAGTCCTCTTGTATGAGGTACCTAGAATAGTCAAATTCATAGAGACAGAAGGTAGAATGGCAATTGCCAGAGGTTGGGGGGAGGAGAGGAGGGGAAGAGAGTGTTTAATGAGTAAGGAGTTTTGTCTGGAAAAATGAAAAGCATTCGAGACAGGTGATGATGATGGTTGTACAACAATGTGAGTGCACTTAATGTGACTAAACTGTACGTTTAAAATGGTTAAAATAGCAAAATTTATGTTTCATGTGTGCGTATCTACCACAATTTTAAAAATGACTCTAAAAATCTAAATAAATAAGCAACGACTAATAAATGGCAGCGATTGTTGAAAGGTACAACCATAAAGATGAAGTTCATTTGCATACTCAGAATAGAAAGAAGACAGTACGGCTCATGACTGTTTGTGTGGCTGTTGGTAGTTGTATTCTTCTCTCCCTAGCAATACTCAATTAACCATTTTCCCAAGTTATTTCATTTTTCAACATAAATACCAACAAGTATTTCTAATAGTAAAGAATGAACTCAAATCAGTCCAAAGCTGTACCTAATGTTATCAGAATTACTACGTATTCTATTAATATCTGTCGTTTGGGGAAGCCAGGATGGCTCATCGAGTTAAGTGCTCACTTTGCAGCCCCGGGGACGGAGGATTGAATCCCGACTCCGGCCCATGTGGACCCACATGCTGAACTGGGGTGTGCTTCCCATGTGGGAGGCCCCCAACCCTGTTCCCACAACATGCAGCCTTCGCCCACCTGTGTGGAATGAAACCATGTCGAAAACTGAAAACGTACAACTATAGAGACTGCTCTGGGCCCTCCCCCCTTCTCACTGCTTTTCTGTCTGTCAAAAACAATAAAATCAATCTTAAAAAAATCTGTCATTTGATATAGCCCCTTGCCCTTATTAGCTATGATGAGCTTAATGTTACTCAGGTAAAAGATTATAGTAGACTAAAAGGGCATTAATATTACCTGACTTAACTCATTCATGTATTATTACCTTCATGATTATCTTTAAACCACACTTCCAATCCATGAGCTACAACTGGTAGTTATTTCTCTCATGTGCCAAAGGGATCAGAATTTACCCCAGAAGTTTATCAAAATTGCTTCCAATCTACAAAAAAACCTAGATACGTATGCAGCCCCTAATGCCCTTGGAAAGGATCACCTCAAATACCCAACTTCAGCCCATGGTTTAAGCACTGAAGAAAGTTGATTCTTTCTTCCTCCTGAATGGAGGTCCTACTTGTAAAACGTGTCAATGGAATGCAAATCTTATTTTCAAGGTCAGCTTAAACATACATCTAAAGAACATTTCAAATGTCATTACAGAAACACGGAGTCGGCATTATGACCCTTCCATAATCTACTAACGACTCCTGCGAAAGGCACTGAATCTTTGTCATCATCAGAAGTAAGATCATGAATGTCAAAACACAGGCGCTGGCTCACAGGCAAAAAATGCTTAATAAATGGCAGTAAAAAATATAATAATGGCAAGACTTGAACGTGCATGGTCCATGTAAGCTAAATGCACTATCCCATGTTAGCTGAACAGATTTCAGTGCAGTCAATGGTTCCATTGCATTTTGTAAATCACCGGGCTGCACCAATTCAAACATTCTGCAACTCAAGTCCCAGGCATTTGGCTTCCGTTCCTGGGATTTCCACTGCTTTGGAGGATCCAGCTTTAATGGGCCCTTTCTGAGAAATCCTCCATCGGTTCTGAGAAGTACTCTTATTGAACGCTCCATTTAAGTTCATTTTGCAATTAATGAAACTTTGAAGGCATATTTCCCCTCCCCCCACCCCTGCTCCTTTTTTATTCTAGTTCTGTTTTTTGCCTTTGGGTAATTAGGAGCAGAAAACTACTCCCACTAGGAACTAAAGGCAATAAATATGACAACAAAAACCACCAAATGCCAAAACGTAATCTGCAGAGTTCTGAGAAGCCCATCTCTCCGAATTAAAAACATTCCATGTCACCGCTAAAGGTCTTTGGTGGCGAAAGCTATCAAATGGATCCTTTTCGGATTTCAGTGAAATCCAACCAATGGTAAAGCGTTTCGAGGTTTCGGTCTTCCTTGACAAGAATGCTTAACCTTTTCCAGTCTGGGAGCCAAACTCCTGTCTCAGCAACTCGACCAGTTTCGTAATAAAACAAACCACCAATTTAGTTGTTTATTTTCTTAGCCTAAAAAATGTTTGCGTGGTTAACTGAGTGCAAATGTACTGGATCTGCTCTTCTTCTTTTTTAAGTTTTAAACAAATAATCACGGGGCAGAATCAGCCCAGGAATGATACCTTCAGCTGCTGAGATGCGAATCTCAACCCAGATATACAACAGAAAAGGGGGCGATGCATAGAAATGAGCAGCCTCTCCAAATTCCTCGTCACCGAGTTGCAGAAAACGTGTTCCGATCACTTCCCCAGTCACCCAGCACACGACCCCAGAATTTCCAATCCAATTCTATTCCTAGGAAGTCACAAGGCCCCTCTGGTAATGGATAAAACCATAAGGCTTGGTCCAAAGGAAGCGAGGACACATTCAGATGTGAGAACAAACTGCTCCCACAGGAGTTGTTACACTTCCTAGTTTGAGGGAGATCAAGAGCACTTTTAAAATAAACTTGGCCTTTGTTTCCTCTCCCAATGGAAAATCTGACTTCAGACTCCACAGCGACAGAAAAGAAGCCCTACTTTTCTGAGCAACCACAATCCAGCTTTTGTCACCCTCACTTCAGCAGGTCAGCAAATGGGGCACCCCTGGGCCATGATTGCTCGGAAATGTGAGGCTGGCAGCTTGGCTCGAGGCATCTGGGCAGCTTTAAAAAATATTGACCCCTGAAGCCCCACCCTCCAGCTGCCATGTATGCTGATGAAGTTGGTCAGAAATGTGGCCTGGGCATGGGGGCTTTTAAAGGCTCCTTACGTGATTTCAACGTGCAGCCAAAGTGGAGAATCCTGGCGTCTTAGCCCGTTCGTGCAGCCGTAACGGAACACCACAGACTGGGTGGCTTGTAAACAGCAGACATGTCTTTTCTCACAGCTCCGGAGGCTGGGAAGTCCAAGATCACCGGCCGGCAGACTTGATGTCTGGGTTATGCCAGCCCATTTCTGGGTCACTAATCCCATTCACAGGGGGCTCCACCTTCATGACTTAACCACCTCAAAGGTCTCATCTCCACATCACCAACTTTAGGGGTCAGGATTTCACGTATGACTTTGGGGAGGGACACACACATGGGGTGTCTGGCAACCAAAAAGTTGGTCACGATGCCCCTTTTCTGTGTTAAAATAAGGGTCCGTGGGGGCTCCCTCTAGCTGCAGAGCTTACGGAAGCCCTATGAGGCAGCCCAATGGCATCAGGGCTGAGCTGAGGGTACAGGTGCTGCTAGAAAGGGAAGGAGCCCCACAATCAGACAAGAACCCCCCAACAAGGAACTCTGCAAGGCTCTCACACAGGACCCAATTGTCGCACTGATCACAGTCGCCCCCATGTGGGAGCCCCAGACGCAGACATTCCCAAGATCTGCGTTGTCCCAAGAACATCCAGTCTCCTCACAAGGGTCATTCACACCACGGGGGGCTTTGTGCATATGCCCTTGACCCTTGACTTCAATGTGAATCATAAAACGGCACTACGACACACTGGTGGACCATGACTTTAAATGTAAATGGGTTAAAAGCTCCCAGCAAAAGAGAGGGTGGCTGGATCAATAAGAAAACAAGACCCTGGCATATATGGTGCCTCCAGGAGATTCACTTCAGATCGAAACGGGCACACAGACGGAAAGCAAGGAGATGGGAGAAAGATATTTCATAAAAAGGGAAACAGCAACAAAAAAAGTGGAGGTAGCAATACGTAGACCAGACAGAGCAGACATTAAAACAAAGGTATAACAAGAGACCGGTCATCCCCTTCTGGGCATTTATCTGAGGAAACCCGAAATGCTACTTTGAGGGGACATGTGCACCCATATTTCAGGGCAGCACTGCTTACAACAGCCACAGTGAGGAAGCAGCCTGGGCGTCTGTCAATGGGAGAGACAAAGAGGAGGTGGCACATAGAACAATGTGCGTGTCGCTTGGCCATGGAGGAGAATGGGTTCTCGCAGTCTGCAGCAGCATCGATGGACCTGCAGGGTATTGTGCTGAGTGGGGTGTCAGACAGAGAACGATGCAAGGCCATGTCACCTACATGGGGCATCTGGAACAAAATAAACAGCACAGAAACAAATTCATAGACCCACAGAACATTCTGATAGTTGCCAGATGGGTGGAGTTGAGGGGGTGAAAAAGGGGGGAAGGGATTGAGAAGCACAAATTGGTGGTTACAAAAGAGTCATGAGGATGTAAAGTAGAGCACAGAGAATACAGTCAATAATATGGTAATAACTACGCATAGTACCAGGTGAGTACTAGACTAGTCAGGGGGATCCCTTCTTAAATGATATGTCTCACCGCTACGCCGTGCCTTTGAGGTCAAGAATATTGAATGTCAAAATAAATAAAGAGGAAAAAAGAGCCTAAAAAGTCACGGGAGCATCCTGACTAAAATTTGGGTTGCCGGGTATTCCCGGTTGAGGGGGTTAGAAATGCGGGTTTTCCCCCAAACCCGTTCCCCCTCAAGCCTAACTCTGGCCTGGGCCAGTGGCTCGGGCTGCAGACTGTGAGAGTCACAGGAGGCCACAGGGCTGCCTCCTGCCCCGCTCCACTCCAGCGAGTGTAGACGCCAGAACAGGGGTTAAGGTGTCGCTGGCAATGGGCGGCAGAGCTTCCCCAAGGAGCCCTGGAGGCAGAGGGACCGAGAGGCAGCAGCTGGAACATGGAAGAGCCAAGATCACGGGGGGACCTCTCGCGTCCAGGAGGGGTGTGCACTCTAGTCCCCTGGCAAGGAATCAGGCGTGTGGTCCCACTGTCCCGGGGGTGAGCTGGTGGGAAGAGCCGCGTGGGGCAGGGGCCGTGTCCTTGCAGGGGTGTGTGTGGGGGGGTGTTCTCTCTGGCTCGAGCCTCTGGAACCAAGGCCCAGGGGTGAAGGGGCCCTGGCGATGCTCCTGCCATCCCCTGGAGGAGGCCCGGCCTTCCCTGGTGCTGTGCCTGGGTAGGGATGCATCCTCCCCACAGTCTTGTGAAAGGGGCTGTGAGGTACTCGACGGGAGACGTGTTCTAGAGGCCTGTGCGGGCCACACTGAACATGTGTCAGCCACGTGCGACGGCTCTCACACGGGACGGAACCCTGAGCTTGGGTTTTACAAGCAGGTTTTCACTGTGTACGGGGAGACGGCGATGGGAAGGTGGTGCCCACGTACGCGGAGGGTGTGTGCATGTGTGTGTGCGTGTGTGTGTGTGTACGTGCATGTGTGGGGGGGGACAGGGTACACGCTGCATCTCAGCCTGGGTTTGGAAGAAGCCCTGGAATTTCACTCACTTGAGTTTATGTAGCAAGCGTGTGGCATCGGGTTCCCCACCCACTTCCTGCAACAGCAGCCTCCACGCTTTCTCAGGACAGGGTGGCCAGTATTCTCTGGGGACGCCTGGACTGTGTCCTGAAAGGGTCACTGAGGAGCTCTGAGAGTAAGGAAGCGGTCTGCCCCCGAGCAGGCGCTACCTGTCCCCCAAAGCGGGAGCGCGGGGTGGAGAAGGCACGCTGGCTGGTCCTTTCACTATTCTTCAAGACGCTGCGATTACTCAGGAATTCGTTTCATCAGATACGAACTGAGAACTTTTACACCGCTCAGGGGGGGTGTGATACCGACACAGATGAACAATCACGACACCAAACCTACTGTGCTTTATAAAAACAGAAAGAGAAGGGAGGCAGGACTCAACAAAGTGGAGCTGAGCGGGCCTGAGACAGGGGTGTGGGGCGGGGGCAGGAAGTAGGAGCCATAAGCTCGGTGCCAGCTGAGCAGGGCAGCCCTGTGCACCAAGCTAGAGTCGGGATTTGGGGTAAGTTGCGGGTGAGGGGCCGAATGGGAAAGGAGGGGCTGGAGATGGCAGAGAACCACAGGAAGAGAGTCAACATTTGCTTGGGACCCAGGCTCTGCCGGGCACAGCGCTCCCTCATGAAAGCGGCGTGATAACCCCACTGGAGTAGCTCTGACTGTTCCCTCTGCCGAGCTGGGTCTCCTGCCGGCCTTTCCAATATAAAGACCCATTCAAACACAAGCCCTGCGGGAGCTACAGGAATGCAGGTCTCCGATGCAGGGTTCCTGAGGGCATCAGGAAATGGGGGCGCATTCCACAGCCAGGCTCCCCAGCAGACCCCTCTCCCCACCCCGTTCAGCTCCTTGTGGTAGCTGCTCCCATCCCTCCCTCTTGGTTCTTTCTCTCCCGTCCCTGCAGCTCCAGGGCCTCACTTCTTACTCAGAGCAACGCACTGCTTTTCTGGTTTCCCCCATCAATCATTCAAATCAGCAAGACAAAGGGTCTTCTTCTTCAGGAACCCACCTTCTTAGAAAGTTTTGGAATTCTTTAGGCTAATCGTTTAGAGCCTGGCCCAGTCACAGACTAAGAAGGAAAAAAACGGAAGCTCAGAGGACGGCAGGCTTGCTCCAGGTCTAGCACAGAGCTTTCAGGGAGATATTGTGGCGTTGACAAAGAGGATGGATGGGTTCTGAACAGGTGCTCGCAGACAGGCACATCAATTTTTATGACATTTGGAAAAGGCGGAAAAAAAACAAACCAACCCTCCAGGGACGGAGATGAGTCAGTGGTTGATTGCCAGTGGCTACCAGTGATGGAGGGTTTGACCACAAGGAGCAACAGAAGAAAGAGGTTTTAGGGGTTGAGGGAACTGTTCTGTATCCTGATTATGCTGGTGACGTGTCTGTCTATACACCTGACAAGTTCACTACACTGTACACAATACGGGAATTTTACCTTTTGCATCGTCAATTTAAAAATAAATTTCAAAAAAAAAAGGCAGGGAGATGAGAGATTACAAGACTAGTCACGAAGAAATGAGAAGTTGAGTTACAATATGAAAATAAATAAATAAATAAAGGCCCTGAGTGAGAGAGGTCAGAGGTGGGATCCAGATGTGTGGGGAAGGACGCCTGGCACTTAGACTCTAGATTTTTTTTAGAGTTGGAAAGGATCGAAAGTTCTGTCTCACAGATGAGAACACTGAGTTGAAAATGACTTCAGGGCTTGGGCTCTGTCTGGGTGGATGGTGATATCATTAACCAGACAGCAACAGACACAGAACAGCAGGCTCAGGGAGGAAGTGGAATTCACTTTGGGATATTTTGAATTTGGAACATGTATGTCACCAAGATTTCTTTTTTTAGTTTTCTGGAATTTGAAAACAAAATGATTAGGTTTGGGCGTTGGAAGCAACATCTTTCCACAAAGACTGTCTCCCTGCCACTACAATAAGAAGGACCTGGTGGTTATGGAGTCCCAGGTGAAGACGGCATGACCGATTATCCTGAGAGAGAGACAGACAGACAGACAGGCAGACAGCCACTGGCAATCACAGAGAACAGTGCTGATCCAATAAAGATTTTAGGCACATTCTCCAATCATGTGTTTGCCATTAACACTACCCTATTTTCATGTATTGATACCATAAAGTTTGTTCTTCCTTATCCATCCCATACAGACCAAACTTTGAAAAACAGTTGCTTTCCCTTCTTACCGATGCCAGGATGTCATTCACCGCTACTCTGTTTTTGCTTTTGTTTTACAATGCACAGCAAATAACCAAAGATGAGCATTGAGCTGCTAGCGGTCAATTGGCCTGGCGAAAGTGTCAGTGTTGAGACAGGACTGAAATCAAGGAGACTTTTGTCACTATGTCAGAGCAATGTGCAAAATGACTGGCTGTAACTGGCAAGAAAAAGATACAGTGTTTTCAACACCCTGACAGCTGGGGGGGGGGGGGGATGTAACCAATTTTAAGAGTCAGATCCTCAAAGTTGCAAGCCACTAAGAAGACACTAAGAGTAAACTAAGAAGTTTAATCACAGAATAACAAAATATAAAGTTAATAACACTTAAAATAACTCCTTCCTGTTTTTTCAAGAGCTGAATAGGGTGACAGCAAAGACTTGAGTTTAGGAAGAAGCTACTGTGTAAGCTCTTCCAAGCAAAGATGTTTGTTTTGCTCAGTGATGTATCCAGTGCTTAGCACTGGAGCAGAATCTCAATAATAATAATTGTCAAACGAATGAATGAAGCTAAGAGAGAAGTGAACAAGTCAACATGAGGGATGGCAAAGCCATTATATTTTATTCATTCGTTCATTCACTCAGCAAACGTCACTGCTCACTTAGACCACTTTCAGGCATGGTGGTGGATATACAAATGCGAAAGGCAGGGCTCTGGGCCTCAACACGTTTATAATTTGGGGGAGGAAGGATGCATAACAAATGCGTGGATAATATATCAAAGCAACATCAGAGAGCATGTCGGGAAGCTCCAGGGGAGGCACCAAAGGGGCTGGAAGCGTTGTAGAGAGAGCTAGAGGTCAGCAGGTCACTCCAAACAGGGACACCGTCACCTGCACGTCCCTGCCTTCGGGGATGAAGAATTCTGTAAAAACTGGATGGAAGCAGGGTATTCTGGGATGTAAACATAGCAGGAAAGAAAGCCCCAGAGCAGAGAAGGCAGGATGGGTAAGAAATAGCAAACCGGGCTCAGGAGGAGCAGGGCTCACTGCCAGACAGGAACTCAGCAGCAGGCTCCTCTATCTTGTAGGACAGGATCCGCTCCTCCCCGCCCCCTAAAGGAATTTCAATAAAATCTGTTACAACAGGTATGGTGACCTGGAGTGGCGAGAAACCGAGCAGGCTAATGGCATCACCTAGACGCAAGTGAGGAAGGGACAGGGACGGCCTCCTGACCGCCTGCAGGCGGAACGGCAGGGACAGGAAGCACACGGTCTCAGTGCAGAGCCCGGTGACTGAGGGAGAAACTGCTGGGTCTGGGAAAGGTGTTGGAGGGATGACATGACCCGAATCTTACTGTATGTTAAATGCGAGCTGCCATCCGGAGAGCCAGGTGGAAGGGTTCATCAGGAAATAAAGGGTGTCCCAAAATTCACGCAAGATTTGGATTTTGCGTCATTTGGGCGGTAAAGTGTTGCCAATAAAATAAAAGAGACAGCGTGACAGACAGCTGACAGTTCAGGGTTATTAAAAATGGAGCGCTGCACGAAAGAACCACGCGTTTTCATTGCTGAGCGATGAAAATTTACAATTTTTAATTATAAACCTGTGTTTTCTATCAAAATGACTTCTGGCGTGAATTTTGGGACACGCTTTTTACAACAGAAGCTGAACTGGAGTTGGCAGAAATACCCACTGGAGAATCACCAGCATTGAAGGTGATGTTGAAGCCATGAGGATGGAGGAGACTGGGAAGAGTCAGGGAAAGGGAGGGGTAGGGGAGGGGAGGGGGAGAGAGAAGAGGAGGAGGTGGAAGGGAGGGAGGGACAGATATCAAGGTAAACAGTATTAAAGGACCTTATAAACCATTTACTCAATATATTCCCTCAGAACAGGTTTTCAAAGCAGAAAGGAATTCCTAAAACTGCTTTTCTACCTGGAAATAAAGACAATCCCTCCTTCGCAGCAAGGGCAACAGCGGAGACCCCTTTGGCCACAGCCCCACGGGGTCACAAGGCAGAGGCAGCAGGGTGGAAGGAGGGAAGCAGAGCCCAGGGCTCTGGACAGCTCTCCTCTCAGACTTCATTCCTGCTTCACTCAGCGGGGAAACAACAACGAAGCGCTGGCAGAAGCACTGCTCTCTGGTCGAAGGCGGTGGAACGAGTCACCCAGCTCATTTCAGCTGCTGTCACCACAGACACAAACGCACGAGAAGATGTGAGCACTGCGTGGGACGCATGCTTCTTTCCTACCCCCACCCTCATCCCGCCCCGTCTCTCTTTCCCAAGGTCTTTATCAACACATTTCAAACACCCTCCGCGATGCTGATAAAGCAGCGTCACATCTGTGACCTCCTCCACAGAAGAGAGACTCGTCTCCAGCCCGAAGCTTCCCACCTGCGCGTGGAACAGAACCCCGGCTCCTACACAGCTGCTTTCCACAGCGCAGAAGCCCCGCCGACTCAACTCGCTTTGAAGGTATGAGAGCCTTTTCCTGTGGCCTCATTTAGCTGCAGATTCAAACTGTGCAAAAAGCAAAAAAAAAAAAAAAATGGATAAGGTTCTCAAAAGTTCCTTAGTAAGAGGGAGCTGAGCTCCTTCCAACATCAATTCTTGAGGCCTGGATGGATGCTTGCTTTTCATTCTTCTTCATTTGTTGAAAGAATCTCTAAATTGTTCCCAAAGTGTATTATTATTATTTTGACTGGGGAGATGGAAGTTCACGGTGATAAAAAGAACACATCCTACATTTTTCAAGAAGTCATCACTCTTCTTATCAGACGCACAAGGCCGTGTTGATGGGAACATGACCTAGTTGGACAGCGACGGTCACCTACGGCCCAACACTCTTCAGCAGATCATCATTCGCCCTGGAAACCACTGCTCGTCAAGTGTGAGCAGGCCCAGCGCCCTGTCCCGGGCATCGTTCACAGGAAGTTACCCGAGCAGAGCGCCCGGCTCCTGGAGTCTGCAGCTGAAGGCAAGGCGGCCGCTCCCAGCCCGCGGGAGCGCTCACAGGAACATTCCCCAACACCAAGGTGAGCAGAGGACCTCTGCACAACTTTGCTCATTTGCAACCCCTTTGTCACAGTATCAAACAAAGTATTCGGGTACTTAGGGGCATTCTTTCCTTGTCGCTCATAAAGAATTTTTTTAAAGATTTATTTCATTTTTTTGACAGAGACAGAGAGAAGGGGGAGGGCCCAGAGCAGTCTCCATAGTTGTACATCATCAGTTTTTGACACGATTTCGTTGCACACAGGTGGGCGGGGGCCATGCAGGGCGGGAACTGGGCTCTGGGCCTCCCCAGTGGCAGGCACACCCCCAAGAGTTGGGGGCTGAACCCAGGGGGAGAAAACCGAACTGGGGGTCTCCCACATGGGAAGCACACCCCAGTTCAGCCTATGGGCCCGCACCGGCCAGGGCTAGGATTCAATCCTCGGTTCCTGGAGCTGCAAAGCAAGCGCTCAACCTGCTGAGCCATCCTGGCTTCCCCCAATTTTTTCAAAAAATGCTGAGAGGATTTTTTTTTTTTTTAAGATTCATTCCTTTCTCATGTAGGAGAAAGATAGAAGGCAGACTTACTAAAACACAGCATCCAGTGACTGTCTTTCCCCCCTATTCTGAGGCTCCAAAACGATGAGAGGAGTTTCTGAGAGCGCAGGACCCCATGGGAAGGAGGTTCAGAGCCCAAGGCCAGAAGTCGCCTACGAGCAGCACCGAGCTCCTGGGAGAGCAGTGTGTGTGTGTGTGGGGGGGGGGGACAGGGATGCATGTGGAGTCTGGCTAAGGCCCTGACAGGTCCTAGAGGGGTTCAAGTGCACATATCTGGAGGGGGGTTTATAATGACACACAGACACCCACAACACAGCTCATTTGGTTCTCGCAAAAGTGCGGGAAGGACTCGGCACAAAACCAAATAATCATCATCACACCCAATTCTCATAAAGATGGACAGGTTCAGGATGGTCACTGTAGGTGCCAGCATGCCCGGGACCAGCCCAGCTCACCCTGATGGCCCTGTGCAATCATTAGTAACAAACACCTCTTCTCCCTCTCCCAAGCACCCCAGCGTGGACAGTGACCTTCACAGTCATCCTAGACATGGAAGCATGGCATTCTAGCGAACTAAAGTGGACACTGAAACGAAACACAAAATGTTCAGGACGGCTTTCCTTCGAATTGTGCGCTACGTTTAATAAGTCGTGCAGGTTTGGGGTGTTGCTCTTATATACACACGATTCCAGGTTGGGAGCTGTATTCTCATACTACAGAGTGGGGCTCGCGCCCAGAAGGGCGACCGCAGCGAACCAGGCAGTCAGGGGACTCTGGGAATGGACAACAGACAAGATGAGTCCTGAAAAGACGGCGACGGCAGAACCATCTTCACCAACGTCTTGAGTGAATGGTTCTTCAGCCACGAGATGAGACACTGGGCTGACAGTTCTCCTAGATTCTGTGGGTTCAACAGGTGTGTGTGTGGGTGGGGGGAAAGGTTCCCACAGAGTGGGTGGAGCACTGCCCACCCCATGCACAGCGAAAGAAAAGCGAGTTCCGTAATGCGTGCAGTGGGCAAACACTCCCAAAGACAAGGTTTTCATGGTGTAGGCATGTGCGTCCTGTTGCATGTGACAAGTAATGTCCGTGGCGGCTCTGCTACCATGACCTGGTTGGGGGCTGCTGGAGCCACACTTGGGTGGGAGGCGTGTTCTGACAGGGGAATCTGGGAAGAGTCATGCTGGGAAGACCGTCCCTGGCTGGACCCAGCCTCCTCCCGACAGCTGGGCTCTCAGAGTTTGCTCCCCCCACTTCCCCCTGACCCCCGCCACGCAAGATCACACATACGCAGGACTGGGGGATGACTTTTCATCACAGGAAAGCAAAATACTTCTCCGGACAGCACGGCCCAGAATACAATGCTCTCTGTTCCGGTGGACATTTCAAACCCAAACCTCCTCAACCCCTGAACATGAGCCACGCTCTTACTTCTCTTTTTTGGGGGGTTGTGAAGGGAGGGTGGGGTGCTGTTATCGCATAACAATGTTCAGCCTAGGAAAATCCCCAATGCATAGGCCGGCACCTGCTGTGTGCGTCTCCTCCTGGCCTGGGGAAATCATCACAGCGGACAGAATACCCTCCCCAGGTTCAGAGACTAGAGCGACCAGGCAGAAAACGTGCATGTGCAGGGGTGGGGTGTGTGTGTCTGTGTGTGTATGTGTGTGTGTGCACGTGGGTTGTGAAGGGGGCAGATTCCTGAAGAGGAGACTATGGGAACGGCGGCACGGGACAGCACATGGCAGAGGACAGCATGGTGTGTCTGCAGGACCCTGGATATGTGGACTAGTCATGAGTCTGTGTTTGTTCAGGGCCTAGGGGAGGAGAAGTACATACAGAAGTCACCAGCATGACTTTTTCTCCAGCCTACCCACAAACACAAAGGACAACGGGATCAAAACGTAGATGGCAACTTGAATTCAAGTCTTATTTCAAAACTGGTAAGATTTCAAAACAGAAAACGCCTTAACCGAGCATTGTCAGTGTAGGCGCACACTTCCTCGCCTTGCTCCTGGTCTCCGCAGGCACCAAGTATGAAACCATTCATCGTTAGGTCTTTTGGGAGAATGAGCTTTAGAACTTTTGGAAGAGGGAGCTGCCTATCAGAGATCTTCATGTCTACACTCACGCCCGCCCCAAATCTAACATCTCTTTCCCATGTGCTGTCACAATGCTTAGAGATGGCAGAGCACAAGTCTGTCATTCTTACAACATGAAGAAAACAATTTGGCGCATTTTTTCCGTGATCACAGAAAATGCAATTAATACTTGGGCTGCCTTGGTATGTAGACCAAACCTTCTGCCACCACGCTCTGCGGGCTGTCGTCTAGGGCAGCTCTGTCAGTCTTTTCATTCCAACAGAAAGGCTGCCAGGCTGCTCAGCGCCATGCAGAGAATAATGAGGAGGCAGAGGTGCTGGGGACCCTCAGTGGGGGAATGTGCTCCCGGCTGCTTCTCGACAAAACACATCCCAGGGCTTCTGTCTCCCCACACCTCCTAGAAGCAACTAAAACACAGTCTTTAAAAGGAAAAAAGTAGTAGAAGATTGCATGTCACTCACTGATGGCCCAGAGGTTTTTTAATTTATAGGAAGTATACGGCAGAGAACAGAGTTATAGACAGAACAGGCGGTCGTTTACGAAAGCATATGATCAACGTAGGGGAATTGCTACCTGTATAACACTAGAGTCTCAAGATATAAAATAAGAAATAATTATACCTCGCCAAAAGTATAGGGAGAGAGAGAGCCAAAAAGCCAAGTAGTATAAATGCGCTTAGGTGTTACATTTGTGTGTGGTGGCTCGGCTGTAAGACAATCCTAGACTAAGGTGACCAGATTTTAACATTGGTAAAGCAGGACACTGTTGATGGGGGGGTGGGGGGGTGGGTTCTTGATTAAAAATTGGGTCTATCTCCCGCCGTTCCCTAGCTTGTCGTGCATTCTTTCCAAAAATCGGGACTGTCCCGCCAAAAGCGGGACGTCTGGTCACCCTATCCTAGACCCAACCCCTATGTCACTCAGACCAACGATCGTATTTACCACGGATCTCAGTGCCCCCAAGTACATCAGAAGGAAGCTCAGCAGTAAGAACCGAACCTTTGGACTGCCACTGATAGCTCATCAATACTATTCGTGCTGACTCACTGGCCTTCAAAACTCAGGAGACCCTCTAACCCAACTGCCTCATTTGCAGATGAAGAAACGGCAGCTCTGAAACGTGCATGACATGCTTCCAACAGCACGCTCCTGGGAGGGCCAGGAGCAGACAGCTCAAGCCCACGGCCCTTACGGCTCTCACTTGTGGGCTAGTCTCACCCACCGCACCCGCCTCCTATCCTTGAGCTGGGCAGCTTGTCCCTTCTTCCCTTTGTCTATATGGGGTGTATGATACTGTGATACCATAAAGACACAGTTGGTCTTCCTCTCTGGTTCCAAGCACAAAGTTCCTACAGCCCTTGTCATTTCCTGAGTGACCAGGGTGACAGAAGCATTTTCTATTATAATATTTGATCTTAGTCCCCAGTTCCTGACACAAGACCTTCTAAGACCCTTGGAATCTCCAGAGATGAGTGTCTTCTGCATACTAATGAGATGCCCAGCCACTGGGGTCCCCAGATCGATTCAGGTTGGGGGGGCTGGCCACCAGAAAGACCAAGGCATGATTAGAAGGGTAGAACTTTCAGCCCCATCCCCCAGGAGGGGCTAAAGATGGAGTTAATCACTGTTGGTCAATGATTAATGAACTGTGCCTCCCGAATGAAATCTCCATTAAAACCCCAAAATATGGGGTTTGGAGAGCTCCCAGGCTGGTGAACAGATCAAGGTGCTGGGAGGGTGACGAGCCCTGAGAGTACCTGGGAGCTTCATGCCCCTTCCCCTATCCCTTGCCTACAAACCTCTTCCATTTGGCTGGTCCTAAGTTGTATCCTTCATAGACGTCATAAGAAGAAAAGTGTCTTCCTAAGTCCCATGAATCACTTAACAAGTTATTGAATATGAAGAGGAGATCTTGGGGTCCTCTGATTGACAGCCAGTCGGTCAGGCTTTGGATGGGTGTCTAAAGTAGGGGCAGTCTTGTGGAACTGAGTGCTTGTGGGATTTGATGCTAACCCCAGGTACTTGGCATCAAAAGTGAATTAAATTATAGGATGCCCAGAGATTTGGAGAATTGGCTGTTGGCACAAAATCTCTGGCGTCAGAAGCATGGGGAGTAAAGTAACTCTGAGGTGACTCTGATCCAGGGTACCTGCCTTGCCCTTCCATCCTGTGGGTGACAGACCTCAATCTCAGACCCTTCTGACAGGCGAGGTCCACCAACCTTGGTTCACACTGCCAGGAATTTGACGTGACCATAGCTGGCCCCCCATACCTACCACCCAGACCCTGCCTTGACCTGCTGGGTCTAAAAAGTCAATGTTGGGAAAGCCGGGGTGGCTCAGCGGGTTGAGCGCTCGCTTTGAAGCCCCGAGGACCGAGGATCGAATCCCGGCTCCGGCCCAGGCAGGACCCACATGCTGAGCTGGGGAGTTCCCACAGTTCAGTTCTCTCTCTGTCTCTGTCTCTGTCTTTGTCTCTGTATCTCTCTCTCTCTTTCTGTCAAAAATAAAATGAAATAAATAAATAAAAAGCAATAAAATAAATCTTTAAAAAGTCAATGTGGGTCAAACCTTTGCCACTGAACATCAGCTCTTACCTTTGACTACCGTGTCACATTAGCAGCTCAGGGGCAAGCGTGTGTCCATTTAATATATCAACACACACAAACATCTACTTCTAACTAGGACTCTGTCTGATTGTCTTTGGTATAGAAACACAGGTAAGTATTTCCATGGGTTACGATTAGTACATTTCTAACAGGCATGGGATAGAAGGCGAAAGACTGAAGTGCTACTCCCAGCTCTCTTACACCAGGGGCGTAATCCCCCTTCTTTTCCTTCAACATTCTCACCTGTCAATGTGTGGCCAGGGTTCCCGCCTCAGTCGACCCACGAACCCGGCTGTGAACACACTTTGTAAAGACTTACACGGTGTGCCACAAAACTGCCTAAACTGTACCTCATCTGTGCAAAAAGGAAAGGCCTTCCTACCTGCCGACGTAATAACCACATCCAAAGGTGGGGCTACAAAGACGACCGCGCTGGGCACCCAGCGGTTAGTCGTCTAGACCAGCACTGTAATGTGAGCTGAGAAGTAATCTGAAGTTTTAGAGTGGCCACACTGATTTTCTTTAAACCACTATATCCAAAATATCAACGTTTCAACATTCAGTTAACAAAAGTGTTACTAATAAAATACTTTGCATTCATCGTTTCACACTAAGTCTTTGAAATAAGGTGTGTATTTTATATCCCCGGCAAATCTTCACTTGGACTAGCCACGTCTCCCGTGCCCAGCAAGCAGCCACACGTGGCTCGCGGCTACCGTACTGGACAGCACGGATTTCTAACCTGGCACACGGTCCAACAATTCGATGGTGCATACGGGCCCTTTCTCGGCACCTCGCACAGTGCCTTGTCATGATTAAAATGCCCAATTGGTATGTGTGGATAGAGCCTGGACCATGGAACACCTCTGGGATAAGAGGAGGAATAAAGGACTTCAAAAAGCCTTAGTCTGGGTTGACCTTCGCGGCTGAAATTCCAGGCACGGTATCTACTGATGGAGTGACCATTCCTGTCCTTAACCTGCCTCACGGTGACCTGTCCTTGCCTCTCAAGTGGCCGCTGCTAAGAGCCCAGGGAGACTGCTGAAAACACGTGAGCATTTCTCCCTGGGTCTTGTATGACTGTGAACTCATTTGCATTCTATTCAGCACATGTGCATCAAGTTGGGAGCCAAGGGAGCTTGGCTGGATTGTCCAGACCACACTCCTTCTCCAGGCTGCTGTGACCACCACTATTTATCACCATTTACGAGGCTGGTAGAGCAAGACACCCCCAGTTGGAATCAGCAGAAGAGTGGCACCCCTCCCCTACACAGACATGAAAATCGGTGTCCCCCGGGATAAACGAGGGAAGGAACTCGTAGATAGAATCTGGCGGCAGCATCCTTTGTTATGACAAGAGTTTATTTTACACGGCGCTGACCTATGGCAGGAAAACACAGCCTCGGCTGCGATTGTGGTGATCCGTGATGGCACACACACACACACACACACACACACACCTGAACTCCGCAGAGAACCAAACTGTCCACCCTCTATTCCAGAAAGCCACAGGCCTCGTCCCAAAGGCCATGTGGCCCCCACAGGACCTCTTCTGCTTCTAGCCAGGGAAGGCGAGGGCAGGCTCAAGGTGAGGTATGCAACTTGCAGGTACACACATTCCTCTCGTGCTTCGGGACCCAGGGGAGCAGGATACACACAACACACTAAGTACACGACACAATGGAAGAGGCGAGTATGGAAGAAGCAAACTCAAGTCCTAGTCTTCATTTCGTTATTTGTATCTCAGCGGCCTCTCTCTTTCTAGGACTATTGCCCAGAGAAATTCCACTTTCATTACACAACGCTCTGTCTTATGCCAGGGTAAAGACGGGCACTGTGATTCTCGCCATTGTTATTCCTGCGAAAGGGCCGCTGGGATGGGGTGTCTACGTGAGATAAGTGGTTTCCTCAACAGGCTTCTCCACATCCTGCCGCCCAGGCTGTTTGCCCCGAGTCATCACTTCTGGGGACTTGATCGAAGCAGCTTCCTGGAAACTCCAGAAGGACAGAGGTGACATGATCGCGCTGAGCGCACTCAGTCCCCCCAGAGGCCTGCGTTCAGATCTCAGCTCCAGCACTGAGGAAGCAGCCGCCCTCAGTCACTTCTCCAGGCGTCACGCGCAAGACAAGGACAGAACCACCGCGACCTCCCCGGCCTGCTGCAGGAATCAATGCATTCACGTAGACAGAACACCCAGGAAGTGTCTGGCGTGGAGTGCACACCCTGTGAACATCTGCTTTATCACGAGGACGGCCAGGGTGCCCCGTTAATGCTGCCAGAACTCCTTGTAATGTTCACATAGCCACAGACACCCTACTTCACTCCTGCAAAAAGCACAGCCAAAGGACTGTCCGCGAAACCCAGCCAGCCAGCCAGTATTTTACTGGGCACCTGCTACGTGCTCGCCCTGAGCTAAGCACTGAGGACCCGGTGACAATCCAGTCACATCCTATTCCTCCACTCCTAGGAACAACCTTGCTGACTCTGCCTTTGAAATGTCTTTCTTGGTCACGTCATCCCAGTGGGAAGATGAAGGAGGAGTCTAGGCGCAGACACTCAACCTCATGCCAAGGTGGATACCCGGCCCATCTCTCTTCCACCACAAGTCGCTGCCCTGCTAGAAACCTGGATGGCTCTCCAATGTATGAAAGACCAACTCAGGGCCCTGGTAAGGCAGCCTTGACCCCCTCCCCCACCCCACCTTTATCCCTTCTGTTCTACCCCATCACCCCTCTATGCGGGTCACGCCGCCTTTGTATCATTCTTGTCAGACCCTTCTAGTGCGCTATTTACTTGCACGTGGTACACTCTTACTCAGCCCTGCGGACCCAAAACCAACTGACACCCCCTCTGGGGAGCCACCCTTCACTTTCTCCGGAAAAATTCACTGGATTGTCCCATTTCTGGTCATGTGTCTTTATTCCCAGAAGACTGCCCTCCACAACACCTGAGAACACGTCCAGCAGCCTTGTAGGCACAGAGGATATTGAAGGAGCAAACGAGCACAATTCAGGTTCCCAACTGGAGTCACAAGGCAGACGTTGGGAGTGAAGGCCGCGCAAAACAGCTCCCACGGGTCACGCAGCAGTAGGCTGGCTATGCTAAATATGCAAACAATGCAGCTATGCACAGAGAGCAGAGCGAGATCCAGCCACACAGCAAAAACGCCCCCAGAAATAACAACCTCCGGACCCACTCTGTCCACTCTGAGAAAGGGAGGTAGGAGAACCTCACAGGGAGGCCGATGCCACCTAACATCTCTTGGCCGATGTTTATTTTATTTTTTCACTGAGTTTTTATTTTTATACTCCAATTGCTCTGCTTCCTCTCTTTCACCACATTCTGGAATGAATCATTTCACATCAGTGGATTTTTCAGACGACGGAAGCCAAAACTTTTTTAAAAAATGTAAAGCGTGTGGAATGGAGATAGTTCTGAAACTCGGGGCCCACACGCTCCCTGGATGCTCTAGGTCTTCCTATGAACGGTAACCCGTCTGGATGACACAGCAGCATCTTTAGGACGAAGTGAGCCCGGCTACCACCCAGGGATGAGCGACCTCGGGGCTGAGGTCATCATGACTGTCTGCCACCCATGCAGCAGACTTGGAAGACGGTGTGTCTCAGTTTCCGGGCTGTGTGTTTGTATTTGTCCAGTGTCCCATCCTGATTACACTTGATTGTGGCTGTTTCCTTGTTCAGAGATGAACTGAGCTGGTCTGACTAGCACTTTTATCTTCTTCCTTCTAACCAGACCGTGAAAATAACTGTTCTCATGATTTGCAAGCCTCTCCTACCAACTCAGTACAAATTTACTGTAGTTGCTGTTTCCATTGGCTGGGGGGAAAAAATGATAAGCCATCTTGTGAGGCACTGTACTTATAAAAGACATCAGATGGAAAATGATTCAGCCTTCAAAGACGTGAAATTCTGACACATGACACAACATGGATGAACCTTGAGGACATTATGCAAAAGTGAAATAAGTCAGACAGAAAGGGACAAACACTGTAGGATTCCACTTGTATGAGGTATCTAGAGTAGTCAAATTCCTAGAGACAGAGAGAAAAACAGTGGTGAGCAGGGACGGGGGGTTCAGATTTAGTGTGGGCTGCTCAAACAGTCCTGGAGACTGATCGCGGTGATGGCTGCCCAGCTCTGTGACTATGTTTCATGCCACCGAACTCTGCACCTAACAACGGAGCAATGGTACGTTTTATGTTACATACATTTTACCACTCTATAATTCTGTTAAAAAGCAAACCTGTTAAGAACAATGTGAGGGGAAGCCAGGATGGCTCAGAAGGTTAAGCGCTCACTTTGCAGCCCTGGGGTCCGAGGATCGAATCCCAGCTCCAGCCTGCGGGGACCTATATGCTGAGCTGGGGTGTGAGCCCAGTTCAGTTCTCGCCGGGGTGAGCTTCCCGTGCGGGAGGCCCCCAGCCTGGTTCCCACTTTGCGTGGCCCCCGGCCCACCTGTGTGGAATGAAACCATGTGGAAAACTGATGACGTACGACTATGGAGACAGCTCTGCGCCCTCCCCTTTCTTTCTGTCTCTGTCTCTCTCTGTCAAAAAACAATAAAGTAAATCTTTAAATTTAAAAAAAAAAAAAAAAAGAATGGGAAAGCTCTTACGAGTAACGGGTGTGACCTTTAGCACGTGAACTTGGTGACATGCTTCTGCTTAGCTGGGGGGCTGAAATGACTTCCTACTTGCAGAGATGTGTTAGGACCATAACCGCTAAAAAGAGATCTCGAAGGTGTTAATGGACTCAGCAGCCATCACGGCCTTTTCTTCACCAATGACAGTGCTGGTGACACATGCATGCTCTTTGTGGGGACACGCTGAATAATGCCAGGGAAAAAACTGAGGCAGAGAAGGGGCAGAACTTCCTGCTCTGGACACTGGACCCTAGTGTGTCCGTCCTGGGCAGGAAGCCCACACCTCCCCTTCTGTCCTCAGATCCCTCCACCGACGAGGTCACACGCCAAGGAACCAAGATCCTAATTATCTGAAGTCATTAGGATTTTAAGGATTCCTGAAAATACATAAAGCAGCCTTTTAAATATTGCACGGTGGAGTTATAGCTTATAAATCAGACATGTTGGATTATATCGGACCAACGTTTTTAAAGCAGTCTGGTCCATAAAAGAGAGAGGAAATAGCTGAGCTGCTGGCGTGTTCAGTTCGACTCACACAGATCCCAGGGTTTGGGGAGCCGGGTGCTGAACTCTGTCTCACTTAATGAAAGGTTACCATTGTCCCTCTGCCTGAATAATAATTTCCCTTCCTTTTTGGCTTCCTTATGAAATACCATGAAGTTCTACTCTCAAAGTTATAACATGTTGTGCCTGGGAGAAACGTTATTTAATTTTTGTATTTATATATACTTCATTAAACAAAGTCCTTAAAACAGTTTTCTTTTTCCCTTCTGAACCTGAGTTCCTTATTCAGCACATGAACTTACAATTAGTTAAATATTCAATCAGACAGAGAGATATAAATTAATGAGAAAGCTGAGAGAGAGAGA
Organism: Craseonycteris thonglongyai; assembly: GCA_004027555.1. NCBI lineage: Eukaryota > Metazoa > Chordata > Mammalia > Chiroptera > Craseonycteridae > Craseonycteris > Craseonycteris thonglongyai. Next base: position 43,128 of record PVKE010002690.1, read on the forward strand.
AAGAGAGAGAGAGAGAGAGAGAGGTTTAATAAGCAGCCTAGTAAGAGTTTCCTATCTTGTCAGAATTTCATGTTTAAGTTTCTTTTAAGAAAGTCGTTTTCTGGCTCTCGGTGAAACTCCCTGAGCCCTGCAAATCAACACAACAGCATCCTGTTCAAATGTTATTATGGAAACACTGTGCTGTTCTAGGCCAAACGTATCCAAATTAAACTGAGGGCATGGAAATAACTCTTTCTTGATACACCCTGGTTGCTTAAGGTGGGTTTGTTTATGAGTAGAATAAAATTTACAGCTAAATATAAAAACAGATACATCATCATCCTGTAAACTTGAGTAACATGTCATTCCACTTCTGGACACTGAAAAAAAAGCATACTAAGGTCATACCTAAAATAAGAACAGTGAAGAGCTGAGGATCACACCCGAGGTAAAACCGCAGACTTTCCCACCTTTTGATTAAGGCATTAGGCAGGTTACCATCGGACAGTGAGATCATTTCTCCTGAACCAGGAGAACACTGTGGATTTGTTATTCCAACACACACACACACACACACACACACACACACACACACGCTGACCCCTGGGAGAACTTCTGAATCAGGTATCTGGTCTCGGTATGAAGCAGTGATACTACTTATGTTTCAAAGGCTATTTATGCAGACTATGGAGCCAAGGAGGAGAGAGACAGAAACAAAACGTCTCTCTCCTTTTAAACTATGAAAGAACTTTTAAAACTCCACCCCTAGTTGTGAAAGACTTCCCCTCCTAGTTAGTAAAATAAAGATGGCTAATTGGCTTCCTAAGGAGACACAAAAGAACCCAAAAGGTCATAGGCATCAAATTGGGACTTTTAATCGGTTTCTGTTTTAAATTTTAAAATATGTCTTCAAGATTCAGAGGACATCAATTACCCCTGGGATTGCCTAACACAGGATCTGGCGTGGCCTCCTACGAGGCAAAGTGACTTGACTTTGCAGAACCTCCGTTTCCTCATCCGTAATTCCACTTCCTATCCTTAGGAGAGGTTACTGGGGTTAAGTAATCGCCTATCCATAAAAGTGTGGCCCCCAGAGGCGGGCACATATTGGGGTTCAATAAATGCTAGTTTCCTTCCTTCCTCCTGACTTTCAGTGACCGGGGACCATGGACCAATACTGTGATAAATGAAAATGGGAAAAATGGAAAAGTCAGTAGTATGGGTAAGAGAAAAGTGTTCCACACATTTTAGCCAAAAATCGGAGTCTGTAATTCAATACTGTGCACGGTAACCCATTTTAAACTGATGTACAGGCTATACTACATTACTATTGATATTAATTTTAGGGTAGAACACTATGTTTTTAGCTGTTCACTTAAAAAGCCATTCAATCTCCTCTGTAAATTGCAATAAGACTAGAAGACAAAGACAAACTTAAGTCAATGCTGCCACATCCATCAGCACTTGTGTGTCAATTTGTCCTGTATTTGTTACATTGTAGTCCTTATAGTATAGTTAATTATTTGCCTGTTTACCATTCTGACTTCCCCATAATGTTACATTCATGAGAATGTACACTCCTTGACTGTCATGTTTTCTGTTCTAGCTCCAATACTCTTACAAATATTTGTTGAATGAATGAGAAGTTGAATGAACATAGCCACCTGCCCTTTCGACACTGGAAATACTCCTGATAAAAACTCCATCCCTTTTTAAATTCCATAAGCACTTCACAGACCACATTCATGTTGGCTACTTAAAGAGGTGAGCCCAATGTTAAAAGTAAATTAAAACATGAGTTGCTAGTTAGACATCAACCATCAAAAATGACGATCTATGTTCATACCATTCCACTTGTCCCCTGTGACAGGGGGCCTGTTTTCCAGACCCCTCACGTGGAGTTTTAGAGAATTCTCACATCCATCACACCCGAGGAGGTGGTACGTAGTCACGTGCACGCCCACCTCACAAGCACACCCACGGGGTCTTGAGTAAACGTGTGCACATGAGGTGGCGAGTAGCTGGATGCCCCTCTGCTGTAAACACGGAGCATGCTTCCAAAGCTGAAGCAGAGGAGGGAAAACCACCTGAAATGAAAGGCTGAGCAGTAGAGGAGACTATTTTCCAAATTCCGATACAGTTGGTTCCATTTCTATTGAGGAATCTGGTGTCCTTATGAAGACACACCCTGAGACACACAGTGGAAAGAAACAGGACTCGAGTCTGGGAATGAATAGCTGCTCTTCTTGACTTGCTGGCTCTCACGTAGCTCTCTTAGGCAACGTTCTTCTCTCCACGTGGGAATAAACAAATAACAATAAGGGTGTGGGGAGAGGAAGGCAGAGAAGTGGGAATATGATACCTGCCTTGCTGAGGTTGTTGGAAAGATCAAGTGGGCCAGCAGATAAGAATTCTTTTGGAGGGGAAGCTGGGATGGCTCAGCTGGTTAAAGAGCTTGTCTTGCAGCCCGGGGGTCCAAGGATTGAATCCCGGCCCCAGCCTGTGCGGACCCATATGTTGAACTGGGGTGTGTCCCCAGTTCGGTTCTCACCAGGGTGAGCTTCCCATGCAGAAGGCCCTGGCTGGGTTCCCGCCCTGCTCAGCCCCACACCCATCTGTGCCATGAAACTATGTAGAAAACTAATGACGTGCAACTATGAAGACTGCTCTGGGCCCTCCCCCTTCTCTCTGTGTATCTGTCTCTCCCTCCGTCAAAAACAAGAAAAATAAATCTTTAAAAAAAAATTTAAAAAAAGAATTCCTTTGGAAAATTTTAAAATCCTCCATGAAGGCAAGATAAAACTATTGTCATTTTTTTCACCTGGAGGAAAAGTCTATGAGAAATGTTTTTCATAATCGAGTTCATTCTTCATAGACACTTATTACCTGGTTGTTAATGAAGATTTATTACCACGTGAATCCTCACAAAATTAAGGTTTCCAACCAGCCAGTGTTAATGGACAAGAATGGGACATAAGGGGGGGCACATACTCATATATTAACAGAGCAATGACTACAGCCTTTTCAAAAGGATTATAGGCAAGGGCCACAGTAATCGAAGAATATTTGCAAGCATTCAGTCCTTCGCTACATCTTTCTAGAAAGCTCCTAGCTCTAATCGTTGTCCACAGCTATCCTGTGCTTGCTGTTCCCACGACCCTGCGTCCAGGGCAGGCGCACCCTGTCCGGCTGGTGGACAGAGCTTGCCTCCTATCTGTCACTGATTGTCTCCACTCTCATTAACTTTCTGGAGCGCAGCCCGCCACGGCGGTGCATGGCCCGCATCCCTGTCTCACCCGGCTCTCCTCACCCAGGCTGGGCCCTGCCCCTCACTGTGTGCTCTCGGGCCTCGGGCCCCTGTTCTCCAAGTCCTGCCTGCTGACCACACGCTGCTGCTCCTTCCCACTCCTGTCGGTTAATCCCAGCTCACCCCCACAAGGCTTCAGCCTCCATCCTGGCAAATCTTCCTCTGCTCTAAACGCCCCTGCCTGGGGGTGCATTTCTTCACTCCCAGCTCTTCCCTGGCTAGGCTGCCGCTGCTGTTTGAGGACCCCGCCCCCCCACACTGTAAGTCATGTCCATCCGACTCCCACCCCCCACTTCCCCAAGGCCTGGTCTGCAGCACATGCTTAGTTAAAAAAAAAAAATGCATGAGATAAACGAATAACCTATCTCCTGTTCTTTCTGCTTTGACACGAAGATCCAGCGCACACACGCACACACAACGCTCTAGAAAACAGAAATGCAAGGGAGTCCTTACTCGTCCAATGAGGACATTTTCACACTGAGCCAAACAGGCAGAGAAGTTTGAAGGGGGAGTCAAGCATCTCAACTCCTATTAAACTTACCCAAAGTCTCCACATTTCCAAACCCTTCATTTGCTCACTGGGCGCGCCCTTTCATTATTCCTTCCGAAAGGTATTTTCAGATTCCGTTTGACATGTACTTTCATCGGTTAATTTTTAATTGAGCCAAATACTAAATGCTCGCATTAACCAGACAAAGCGCTACCGATGTGCAGGGACAGCTTGTGTTATTCTCACACACAGGCCAAGCATGACATAGAAAACTAATAACCCCTTAAGTGTATTCTCAGAGTATCATTTATGGGAAAGAGAACTGCAGTCCAAGGAAACTTGTGCAATGGCTGTCATTTTTTTCCTTTTCGCCCTGAGCCGCAAGCTGTTACAAAGCAGGGGAGCGCGTTTTCTCACGGATACGGACCAGCCGCAGCTTCCCACTGTCACTGGATGTATTCATTAAGAAGGAATCTGGCAGCGCACACGGGGACTGAGCCTGTGGAAACCGGGCCAATTATCTGGGTGTCCTTTATAATTTGAAGTTTGTGAATTCACTCATAGATAAGCCACTTGAAGAGGCCCTGGCAATGATACCAGGAGGCACAGATGGTCACTGAAGAAACGAGAAGGGAGGAAGGGAGGATGGGGAGAAAAGGAAATTTGCTTGTGGTTTCATTCATGGGGACAAATCTGTAAACTGACACATCCCTCTTTTTAAAAAGTCCCTAGAGAAGTATGGTCAAGCTTCACTACGAGTAAACAAATCATACCATCTTTCTCGGATGACAAGTGATGAGCCATAATGCTGGCAGTTCGCTCCATGCCAGCGGATGGGGAGTCTCAGAATACAAATTCCACCAGTTCTGAAAGCCCCAGGAAGGCTGTGAGGCTGGCTTCCACCGGAACAGAGCACGGAGCCCGAAGCTGCCGGCCCACGGTGTCAGCCCTGAGCCCTGGTGGCCTGACACCCTAGCTTCTCTCACCTGTGGGATCACTGAGCTGTCATGACGTCCACCTTCAACCGGCTGCTTGTTTTCATGAAGAAGAACCAGAGGACCATTTATCCCCAGGCCTTTCCGGTTGTAGCTCTTTTCTGTTTGAGCTAGAGCACTGATGAGAAGAAAAAAAACCCACCTTGTTCCCATTGTGAGAACCTGGGACAAACCCCGGTTTCTTGGATAAAAAGGTGATGAATCATCTCAGACATCAAGACTTTCATAGTCTGTGTGGGGCTTGAGATAAGAAACAAGGACAGAGAGCAGACACACATCTGCATATTGTGCATCTGCGTTCTTTGTATAAACAAACAAAGCGTGACCATCAACAGGCTACTGCCGAATACCAACACTGATGACTAACAAAAGTTGAATGTTTAATAATAAGCAAAATCTAGATGATTTCTCTTCAGGCATAAATGACATTTTTCAATTCAATGATGAAGTAAAGGGTGCCCCAAAATTCACGCAAGATTTGAATTTTGCGTCATCTGTGCGGTAAAGTGTTGCCAACGAAAAAAAAAGACAGTGTGACAGCTGACAGTTCAGGGTTATTAAAAATGGAGCGCTACAGGAAAGAACAACGCATTTTCATTGTTGAGCAATGAAAATTTACAATTTTTAATTATAAACCTGTGTTTTCTATCAAAATTACTTCTTGCATGAATTTTGGGACACCCTTATGAAATCAAAAAGAGTTCATTGGTAGTTTTCTTTTTCTCATTTCTATTAAGTATTATTGGATCTGTGGGGTGGGATATTTAGAACACACACACATTATAATAAGGGAAGTGAGAGAACATTCATTGGTTAGGATGACTTAAGACTCTCCCATAATCATTTCATGAAATCACTGATTGCACAAATAAGTCATTGTGTGCATCACGATCTATTAGGCTAGGTGCCAGGATAAATTTAATAGGAGAAACATTTTATTAAATGAGGATGTCCCAGTGAAAAAGAAAGCCTTGATTTTGTAGGAACTCCACAAGTGGAGGATACTATCAGAATGTCAGAACCCAAGTTGAATTGGTTTCTATGAAGGCAAACCAGCAGTGGCAGGGCAAGCTTTGAACAGTGAAACTCCACGTTAAACATAGCGCCACGCATAGAAGTCCCACAGAGGGCTTCTGGGGAAAGGCAGTGTGGGGGCAGCAGTAATAAACGAAGGTAGGATCAGCAGGGGCAGTTAGGACCACTTTGGGAAATGCAAGAAGAAAATGGGAAATCGCCAGAGCTTTGGGGAAATGGCATATTGGATTCCAGCCCCACCTTGTCCTTGAACTCCAGATGCTTAAGACCAACAGCTACTGGGCATTTCCACTTGGGTATCCTACTGGGAGCTCCAGTTGAAAATGTCCAAAATTAACTTCATCACATTTCCTCCACAGAAAAGCAACTGTTCTCATCTTTCTTTTCTCTCTTAAAAACAGTATCATTTTTTAAACCAGCCCAGGTTTGAAACATGAGTCCTTGGTTTCTTTCTATCAATTTAATCTGCTGTCAGTCCTTTGGTTTAACTTTTGCACCATCCCCAACTCAATCCCATGGTTCAAACCTCCTCCCTGGTCTCCCACCATCCAGAGTCAGTCATTGTCAGTTTTCTGTAAGAGTCCTGGGTCTCAGAACTCTTTCAATATCTTTTTAACAGCCACCAACTTCAGTGCAAACCTCTCAACTCAGGGCCCGGGCTTACCTTACGAGAGATCTCTACACCTCAGCCTGGCTCTTTACAAGCCCCAGCTGTGCCTCATCACTCCTGCCTCCTTGGACTCCTCTGCTCCAGTTACTTGAAATGCCCGATCTCCATATAGCCTACCTATTATCTCTGGCATGAAACTCTTGTAATCCCTTTCTATAACTAGATCACTCTCCCCATCCACTAAAGAGTGTCAGGGAAAAGGGCAGTATACATGTGTCCTTACCTGAATCTCATGGCTGGTAAGTTCCTTGAAGGCAAAGGTTATCTTAGAGTTTTGTTTTTTTTAATTCAATTAAAACACCTAGCATAGAGCTTTGCACATAGTAGACTCTCTTTTTTTTTTTGGTGAAAAATTCATGTTTGCATGCTATGTGTAATAACCAGATCTGTACAAACCTCTTCCCTTGAGCATCCCTGCCCTGGCTACTAAGAACTCGAGGTTAAGTTTTGTGAATAACTGCTGATTTTCTTTGATTAAGACTTCTTTCCAATCCTTTTCTTCTTATACTGTCACTTTAACATTTAGCATGTGGCTCTGCCTCAATTTACTTACAAGTTTGTTATGAAATGGCACAAAATCAACTCTAAAACTTTTCAGTGTTAAAAAAAAAAGTGAAATGCTCGCTGGAATTTATACTCGAAATGGGTAAGAGACAGTCTTGAAATTAAAGTCAAAAGTGCCAGTTGGCATCCTTTATGAACTTGTTTTTTTTCTTTTTCAAAGAGATAGAAAAATCAATATCTAAAGCTGATGATATAATTTGTAATTAATTTTATTCCTATCCTAATTGTAAGAAGGCAGCATATGTCGCAAATAGGCAATAAATGATCAGGTTTAAGCATTCGTTCCATACTCTTTTAGAAAATTCTAAAGCAGCTGAATGGAATATCTGGCGGCAATTCAATAGCAGTCAATCCATAGATATGACATCTATCGTGTTGTAAAGCACAACAAATCTTAGCATCGATTAAGACATGCTGGGGAAAACAAAACAAAACAACAAGAAAAGACAACCAGCAGCATTGACACTCTGTTTAGTGCCCCAAGCATTAAAACCAATAAACTCTCCATTACCCTTTCAGAGCTCAAGAAAAGACAGTTAGAAGAGAGGAATATAGTCACTGGAACTGTCACAAGAAAGAGGTATCGGTCTCAATGGTAAAATCCCCCTTGAAAAATGAAAGCTTCACTGAACACAATGGGTCCTGGGTTGCTTTCAGGAGACAAAGTCAAGAGGAGAATGAAGTGAAGTCATCCGCTTCTGACTCATGACAGTGAAGCTCTGGAGAGCTGATGAGCTGATTATTAACTAATCATGAACGTGGCTCTGTTTCTGAAATTCTGGAGGCAAAAGCAGGGGCAGCATGGAAATACAAATTTTCCAAATTAAGGGATTCCCAGTGAAAGGCGTGATCTATGTGCAATGTGTGAGGGAGGTGGGGTCCAGAGTGAACCTTCTCATAGAATCCGATGAGTCGCCCAAGACCACCACCACCCAAGTAGCTCTTAGCATATTGTTACAAATGGCCACTCCAGCATGTCAGGGAGATTCTCTTTCTCACATGTTGAAGAAGGTGTTTGGGGAAAGTGTGTAAGCTATTTTAGTTGAGTTTAGTTGGTCAAGACGTATCTAAGGCTACAGTATTACCCCCACTCCAAGGTCAGCGCAAGGACAAATTCTGTCAGCAGGTTCTCTCTTTCTTCCCTGCACAGGGTTGGAATTTATGATCTCTGAAGGGAAAGCATCATTTCTGTTGACAGAAGATGTCTTTGCCCCGATGCCTCTAGCAAGACCGGAGTGCAGGTTACATTCTCGCATCGATCAGACCCCTTTTCTGCTCCCTCCTGCTGGCGTCCAGGGATAATGCTCTTTCTTCAGGTGAGTTCCACTCTCCGCGTGTTGGAAGGTATCAAGGAGCTATACCTAGGAGGTCTCTCTGGGGTGGGATCAGGAGCAGGTAGGGGACAGTCCTGGGGTGGGGGATGGGCTGAGGTCCCTATGAGAAAGCCCAGATGGCTTTGGAGAGAGAGGAATAATCACTCAATCATCATTCTCACCGAAGGGCCGTGAGCTTTACCTTCTGTCTGGCAAGTCAAGAGCAGAAAAATAACGTGGGCTCTATAGAACCAAGCATATATCAGAACAAGAGGCAACCTACAAAAATACTTTGAAAAATGCAAACAGCTTGGTTGTCATTTCACAAGTTCTACAACCTCCATTTAAGGACCGGATCATGAGGGCACGAGGTTAGGTGGTGAGCACACGCTTTTTAGGAACCCCAATGTAAGAGTGGACCAGGACTTTCTGTAAATAGTGTTTTGGAAGAGAAGCCTCTTAATGAGAGAACAGTACTATAACATAAAATCAAAACCAAACAAACGCGTTTCTTTCTCTCTCCCAAAGGAAGGACCCCTGTTCTGTTCAAAATCGCCTTGTATTTTTCTGCATATGAGAATGATTTAAGAAAGACCGTTATTCCAACGAAGCTATTCTCATCTTCCTAGTCAGAAGCTCAATGGACTTTTAGTTTAAAGAAAAGAAACACTAGAGAAATACTTTGAGAACTGCAGACTGGTGTTTATTAAGTCTTCTTAATGTGTAGAAAGTGATTAATGGGTAACTATTTAACAAGGGAACTCCCCTTACTTTTCAGTTCTCTTAAGTGTAAATCGGTGTTATACAGGATTTTAAAAATTATCTACATTTCTCCTATTTAAATCAGGCCTAACGCACACATGAACAACCATATGGTTAGAAATAACTTTTTTTAGACAGTGATCGACATCTATGCAAAATACCATGCACTCAGTTTTGTTTTTTTTTTTCCTTTTTCCCTCTGAGAGTCCAGATCAGCCCGTCAGACTGTGCAGTGGCTATGAGTTTACTACTACAGCGCCTACAGCCCAGGCCTGGGGGGTCAGCTGCAGAGGGGGAAGCTGTCCTCCTGGCCCCCAACCTAACCCAGGGCAGGCAACAGTGTCTGTCTCAGTCCTTGGCTGATTTTCATCGTTAATCCCATTCAGACGTCAAACACTAATTTTGTTTGAATCAAACCCAGAGGAATGAAAGAGATGCTTCACAGTGCAGTAAATTCACTGAGTGGTCTCGGGGGCAGCCGGGGGGAAAGGGTGACCAGCTTTCGAGGTTACTGCTATACCTGAATAAGGTGATATTAGATTACCTTAAAAAGGTTTAACAGAACCTTTGAACCTCAAATACAATATATCTCTGGGGGGAAAGAACCTTTCTACTTGTACACTACAAAGACAGTGTTGTTTTTCTAGCACGAATGCACTTCTGCTGAAATCCTGCTTTGCTGAACTATAGCTAAGACATGATGAGTGACCTCAGAAACGGGTGTGGGGGTGCGCTGAGTGGGACGGACCACGAGAAGCACACACAGTACCCACACGCCTGCTTTCTGAATGGGTGTATCATCCCTCCAAAAAGTTGACAAGGACGAGGAGCAGAGATAAGGAAAAACTATGAGAGACTGGCATTAAAAAAAAAGAAAGAAAGAATCCTGGGGTTTTCTGTAGTTACCTGGTGTGCTGTGTGGCCTAATGACATTTAAGCCATCTGAAATGTACCAGTTCAATCAAGGACTGCTAAAAAGATCAATCAGTTCTCACTAGAAAGCACAGCTAAAAAGTAACAGGATGCCCGAAAGAAAGCCATGTTTTCAATCAACATTAAATAGCAACCAAGGCCCTGAAACAGAAAAGAGAACTGAGTGACTTATAAAATTTTACACAGATCCAGAAATATAATCAGCCAGCAGCACCTGACTGCAAACTCTAGGAGCAATGATGTATTTTTTTTTTCCTACAAAATGAATTATTCAAAGGGGTCATGTGATTCTTAGCAGGCAGAAAGATACACTTTCCCAAGGGAAGTTCATCATTAAATATATTATTTAAGACTGGATCATCATCAGGCTATTTTTAATCTTATTTTGTGGCCAAAACTGGCCATAGGCCAATGATACTCAGCCACTAGAAAGTTGATGCTTTTTCGTGTATTTTCTGCACTGGCATGAGAATGGCTCTGCGTTCCAGTTAATCAAATGTTTTGGTGGATGTGGACTACATACAGAAAAGAGAAACTTGTTGGCCAACTAATCAAAAGGAAGCTCACTTTTATTGGATGTAGAGAAGTTTCTGTCTTCCTAAACCACCAAGACCAAAAGAAAATAAAAAAGGCGTACCACCATTTCATCAACAGAATGAAGCCAGTCTCCTGTTTAAAGCATCTCATTCGCGGCGTACTCCACATCTCACTCTCTTCTAAGATATGAAACTAAATGTTACATTTCTCAGTTTGGAGGGCGCTATCAATTTTCACTCACCAACTTCCCCATCTCTCAATCTTTTGCTTGCAAGAATCCCATTGTCTTGAAGCAGTCTCAAGGCCACTAAGCCCAGCTACAGAATTTAAAGTGCATTACAGGGGATAAAATAATGACAAATGGAGCCATTAAACCTTCCTGCCTTTAACCGGAGTAAAAAAAGCAATCTTACTTTAATGGGCGACGCCCACACAAACTGTACAGCTAACCATGAAAAGCATTCTTGAGAGGATGGAGCTTACCACGTTGTATCTCCTCTCTCTCTCTCTCTTTCATTCCAACCTGTCCCTTCCAAGGGTCAGATCATCCTAGTGGACATATGGGTAGGGGACACTGTAGAATCCATGCCAGACTGTCATTCTTCCTAAAAGATGTCCCCGAGAAATGGTAGGTGATGGCAGCCAGGAGCACTAACTTGAACATGCACACGGACACCTGTCGATAGCGTCAACCACAGACGCTGACGCAGTAGCTCTGGGGTGGGACGTGAGAATGTACCTCTCTAAGAAGCTTCCCGGTGACACCTAGGCTGCAGGTCTGAGAACCATACTTCGACCAGCAGGGTCTTGGCCATTCCCTGGAACTGCTGCGCTCTTACTGCTCCCTCTGCCCAGCCTTTCTCTGGGTGCCACACAATGCTTTACTCAGACTTCCAACACTCGACACCCAATTTCTTCTTCGGTCTTCATTTAATCTGTAGGCTTCTGGGACTATCTCTCAGATGCCTCTCATTCCGAGGCTCTGCTTTCTCCCAGATATGGAACATGAGATGCAAAGTTGCCTTCACCTTCTCCTCAAAAGGTTCTGATTTTGCATCAGCAGCAAAAAAAAAACCCAAAAAAACCCCGGGAGATTTCAAATCCAAACCCCCCCATGAGTATATACATTCAGTAGATGAGCTGATGCTCTGAGTCCTACAATGTCCAAAGAACGGGTGAGTTCTCCCCTGAAACTTTGTTATCATTGTTAAGGGTATTTTATACAGTAAGATGCAACATATTATTAGAGATGCAAGCCTGATTGATGCAAATCTGGAGAAAAATCTATCTATATGCCAGATGCCTAAAACAAATTCAGGTTAATAATGCACACCTAAAAGGACAGGCAAACCATTTCTAACTCTCAAATGCTACCACTTTTATTCCAAAGTGACCACTTATGATTGCATTTCCTGATATATACTTTTTTTTTGGGTCAAATTCCTTTGTTTTCCTATATAGTCATCCATCTATATGTTGTTCTGAAAACTACCATTAGCCATTTGTGCTTCTCTCTGATTTATTATTACTATAAATGGTTTTGTCAAAACATTTTTTATCATGCTCTATGGTATGTTATTGTGGTTTGGCATCATAAAATGTAGCCTCTACATTTATTAACCTCAGATACCTGTTGACCACAAAGATAGGCTCTACTATGGAAACTCTATTTTGAAAGAAGAAAAAAGTGAGCTTTCACTTAACAAGAAAAGTCAATCGCATGAGATTATTACAACTCAACAACAAAGATCAAGGTTATATCTCAGTTTCAATCACAAACATGTCTCTGTTTCTCATCTTTTTAATAAATTACTTGACAGATGACAGTTACCACCTTGGATTTCTTTCAGCTAGAGAGAAAATTTTTTAGTATTTTATTTTTCACCAAAATGTGAAATAGCAAAACGGTTAAATTGGTTTTACTTTGGCCTTAAAATAATCCTTTTGGAGTCTGGAAGTCCCTACCTCCTTGGTTATGGTGGTTAAAAATAAAACCACCTACTTAGCCACTTAACAAAAATATTCTTTTCACCCTTTAGTGAATTCTTCCAGAATTACTAAATGTCTAATAATATAGAAATCTCAAAAAACAAACAATTTGCAAAGAGCATTTAAATTGTAAAGATTTAAATGGGGGGGGGTATTTTAGTCAATTTTACTTTTAAACATTGAAGAGTGACATCAATATTTTGTCAACTTTGGTCAAGTAGGATCAGATGTTCATGTCAGTCAGCTACTTTTTTTTGGCCTTTTCTCTTTTTCGGTCCCTTAGAACCAGCACACCCTGTAAACTGTAGTAAAATGTGTAACATGCTTCTTGAAATCGAACCCACTGGTAATCATTTCTAGGCTTTTGCTCCCATTAGGTCCTATAAAATAATAACATTATTAATTCTCCCTAGAGACTATATAAAAGGAAGCACTGAATTGCATCCTTTTTCAAATGTAATTCTTCAGATTAACATGGAAAGTCTGCAAAGAATTCCGACGAGCATGAGTCCCCTTGTACTTTCTCATAAGCTAATAATTTTAGATATGTGACATAGATTTTGATTGGAATTCTTCAGTCTTGGGATCTGCATTCCTTCTCCCAAAGACCCACACACAAGCAAGTACTTTATGGGAACATGATGGAAGCTCTATGGAGCACAGTACCAGGAAGAAAGAAAAAAAAAATCATCTCACAGGTGTTCTTCAAAACTACAGGCATCAATCACTTCCACTAAAGTCAGACCAGGAGAGAATTCACAGCTAAGAATCAATTCTTCCATGCTCCATGCCGATACTGTAGACGCAAGCGTGTTCAGCAGAGGAAAGCACCAAATGATGTCGATTTGGGAGATGAAAAGGAAAAGAGCCTAAAATTCCAGCAAATTGTCACATCGTACACCAGTTATAAAAATAGAACATAAAGTACACAGCCAGTGCAAATTCAGTCAGGGACGAGACAAAGGAAAGCATCCACAGCGGGGTGTTCTGCAGACACTCCGTGATGTCCCCTGAGGATGTGGCAACCCATTCTAGGAGGGAGTCCCCGGACTCCTGGGAAGTCAACTTACCTCTTGACACAATTGGGGCTACATGGGTTTCCTTCTTCAGGTAGACTTCAGGTGAGTCAGAAAAGGCATGCCCATAGTCTTCTGGTGCAATCTGTTCATCTAAGTGGGTGGCTCTCAAATTTTAGTACCAAGAAGAAACCCCCCAGGAGGGCTTGTTTAGGATGCGGACTGCCAGGACCCCACCTGAGGTCCGGTTCTTTAGGAGTCCCTGACATCTCCGATTTCAACAACTGGCTCAAGCCAGGTAACTGTGATGCTGGGGATCCCTGGACCCCCTGCTTGAGAAACCCTGAAGGGATACCGTTTATCCCAAGATCTCATCACGGGGTAGCAAAATGCTGGATCTTTGAGCTGCTGAGACAGCTGGCAAAGCAAGGAAAACACGTCGGGCGGCTAGGAGCGATCGCAGTAGGGCTGGCAGGGAGATCTTTGCACAGGGGAAGAGATGGGAAGCAACAAGCCTGACGGGTCTCTCGGGCTCATCGGCCTGCCCTGCGCCCAGGAGCCCACCCACACTTCAAACCCCGCATCCCAGGCCCCGCACGTGCAGCCCAGCCTCGCCTCCAACCAGACGTGCACCTACCCAGCCTCCGTTATCCTGGATCCAGGTGTGCAGGTGCCGGTTCAGGTACTCAGTCATCCACACGGCGATGCTGTCCACCAGGGGCGACATCTCCCGGTTGACGCTCTCCACACACATGACCCCACCGAACTCAAAGAAGGCCACAATCCTGCCCCAGTTCACCCCGTCCCTGAAAAGCTCCTCCACCACCGTGGCAAAGCGTCCCCTCGCGGTGAAAGGCGTCAGGTGAAGCTGGCTGGACATCTCGGCGAAGTCGCGGCGGTAGCGGCGGGAGAAGTCGTCGCCGGCCTGGCGCAGGGTCAGGTGGACCACAGGTGGCACCGGGCTGAGCGCAGGCCCGGCGGCGGCGGGGGCGCCCAGGGGCGGCGGCGGCAGCGAGGTCCTGGCCGGAGCCGGGGCGCGCCCGGGCTGGGAGGAGAAGATGCCCGGCGCGGGGGTGGTCCCCGGGGTCGCGGCGCCCGCGTCCCCGGCATCCCACTCGTAGCCCCTCTGCGACAGCTTATAGTGGATGTAGTTCATCACGATCTCGCGGTTGTCGTACCCTGTTCTCCCAGCGTGCGCCATGCTCCCCAGCCCGAGGCGAAGCAGCCGGGGCCCGACAGCACCTCGGGCCTCCTCTCCCGCCCCACGGCCCCGAAGGAAATTAGAGTAGTTATAATCCAGCTATTTTATTGGATGTGCTTTGCATTCTTGGATGAGGGGGTGTCTTCAGTCACGCGGAACACTCGATTCTGGTGTTTCCCTCTTGGCAGGAGATGCAGGAAATTTTATTGAAATTCCTTTCGGATCTTTAGGGCATGAGGCACATTATGATTATTGATTATGGTCAGTATCAGTCTGCGTCCTCCGAGATCCTGCAAGGTTACAAGAAAACACGGGTAAGTCACCATCAGGTGCATTTTTCTTTTTTTTCCCCTTTACACACTGGGCATGCACACTTCAAGTCACACGGCTAAAAAGAATGTATTCAACTGCCTGGAAATTCAACTGACTCGAATGCACTTAAAAGTTGAAATCTCAAATGGTTCCATTGAAAGCTACATGAAACCAGTTTCCTGTGCAAAGAACTTACTTGTATTTTCAAAGGACATCATGATCCTCTGTCAAGTTTCCTTTTTTGTGTGAAAACAAAACAAATGCATAAGGCAAAGCTTCCATCGGTCTTCAGAACTCTCCGGTTCCAGCTGCTCCGAAAACTTCCAAATGAACCAGGAGTTGGGGGTACGGGGGGGGGGGGCGTAAAAATGAGGACAATTTCCAGATTGAGTCCCAGACTTCGTCCCAGAAATGTCAGTCCGCAGGAATCCCAACCGGAGGTCTTAAGAGCACGAGGGGGGAAAAAAAAAAAAGAAAAGAAAAAAAAAAGGAAAAAGGCAGCGGCGGCAGCGGATGAATTACCAGGTTCAGTCCGGTGTTTGCACAAGTCCCGTGGTCCCCCACCCCTCGGCGATCTACGCGCACGCACCCGCGCGCGGGCACAGGCATGGACCCCCGACCGCCGGGTCCGCTTCACGCCTCCCGGGGACGGGCCCGGGGACCGCAGGGGGCACGGGGTGGGCAGGAGCCCTCCTCGGATTGCGCTGCGGCCGGCAGACGCCTTTGCCGAAACGCTGCTGGATACATGCAGGCAGGACGCGCGCCTGGCCCGCCGGTGCCGAGCGCGGAGCCCGCGCCGTGTGTGGTGCGGCGAGCGGTGGGGAGGCGGCGGCGGCGGAGGTGGTGGTGGGGGAGGGCTTTATATTTCCCCTCTTTCCCTAAAAAGGATGACTGCTACGAAGTTCTCCCCCCTGGACCCCCTCTTCCGCTGCACCCCACCGGCGCACCCCGCCTCCAGGCTGCGCACCCTTTCTCCTCCTGCGGCGGCGGCGGCGCTGGCGGCGGCCGTGTCCCCCGCGCTCCCGCCGCGCACCCCGCTCCGGGCGATGACGGCCGCGCCGGCGAGGAGGGCCCGGCGCCCGGCACCTTCGCTGGCAGCGGCGGCGGCTCGGCGGGGAAACCGAGAGCGCGGGCGGGAGGGCCGGCGGGCGGGCGGGGAGGGCGCGGGGAGGAAGGGGGCGGGCGCGGGGCGGGGGTGTGGGGCTGGGGGGGCCGGCCTCTTACTTCATTCTCCGCTCGAACCGACTGGTTTCCTGTACGTACGTCACACGGTTCATTCAAAAAAAAGAAGAAAGAAAGAGCCCTCCTCGGAGCGGCCCCAGCGCCCCCCTCCGCCCCGCTCTGCTTCCCGGGTTAAAGGAGCCGCGGCCGGGCCCGGAGCGGCGCGCCCCGCCGGGGGCACATGGCTCTGCAGGGCCGCGGCCGGGGAGGGCGCTCCGGGGACGGCCTCCCCCGCCCGCCCGGCCGGTGGGTGGCGCGGGCAGCGCAGGCCTCCCGCGCGGCCGCGGCGCGGTGGGTGTGCGCGGGGCCTCCTCGGGCCTGCGGCGGGCTGGGCGCGCGCTCGGGGGGCCCGGGGAGCTGCGCGCGGCCAGGCTGGCGGCGCTGGGTGGGAGGAACGGCGACCCCTTGCAGCCGTGTGGTGTGTGGGTGTGTGTGTGTGTGCACGGTTACCAGTGTGTGTGCGTGTGTGTGCGCGCATGGTTACCAGTGTGTGTGTGTGTGTGGTTACCAGTGTGTGTGCGTGTGTGTGTGTGTGTGGTTACCAGTGTGTGTGCGTGTGTGTGTGTGTGGTTACCAGTGCGTGTGTGTGTGTGTGTGGTTACCAGTGTGTGTGCGTGTGTGTGTGCGCATGGTTACCAGTGTGTGTGCGTGTGTGTGGTTACCAGTGTGTGTGCGTGTGTGTGTGTGTGGTTACCAGTGCGTGTGTGTGTGTGTGTGTGGTTACCAACGCTTGGCCGCCACCGAGGAGACGACCGAGGCCAACGCTGACCCCTAGCACCGGGACCCCAGCGCTACCCTCCCGTGAAGACAGGCGACGCTGCACACTCGTGAGGGAGGGAACCCCCAAGCGTCTTGTTTGCTTTCAAGTTGCTTCCTAGGTGTCCACGCAGATCACTTTCTGGGGACACCATCTGTGACCAACGCCAGACAGAACTCTGCAGCGGGCCGCTGGAGGGGACCTCGGGGCTTTGAAATGGTTCCCTCACGGCTCCGCCTCTGCCCCCAACAATTTGGGCACCGGGTAGGGCCGTCTGCCGCGGAGGTCTATGGGGCACTTTTCAGGCTCACAGTCCCGACACCAGGGTGGGTGGGTCTCTACAGGCCTCCACAGTCGCCTAGCAGCCAATCCTAGATGGCCACACCTTCTCGAGTTAGCTGTACACACACACACATACACACACATTTCACACGCATGTACACACAAGCACACATTTTTTAATTCATCAGCATGAGTAGTCCCTGGGAGAAAAGTACAAAAGGGCAATCAAGTTGCACGTGTTTAACTATTTTTATCTCTTAAGAGCCTTTGACAAATAAAGCGCCGAGCTGGAAGAAAAAAAAAGAAAGAAAAATGTTTACTAAAAGCACAGCCGCTTACTTAATAGGGTTCAAGTACAAATATATAGAGACACTGGATTATTGCTGTCTTAGAAATATGACAAATGAGCACTGCACTGTATACAAGGATACTGTCTAACACTATCCTTGTCTCCTTCCTTGTCTAAAATCAAAGCATTTGTTCCTAAGCAAAGGACACACAGCAAATTATTCTCTTCATTTTTCACACCCTGTCAGCCCCCATGCCCAACCCCCTTGCAAGTAGGAATGGGCGCCTGGTCCAAACTTCATGTTTAGGCAAGAGGGAATGAAGGATGGTGCTCCATTCTGTCTTCTGATGGCTGTGACGGTCCCCTGTACCCGCGGCAGTTGCAGAGAGGTGTCCTGGCCTGCAGATAGACTGACCGGAGATGTATGTTCCCACAGAAGCAGAAATAGTAGAAACCCGCCTAACAGCATTCTGGTTTCAGGATCTTCTCAGAACCTTGTCTTCAACCCCCAAAATTACTTAAGAGGAATTGAAAGCCTTAGTGCTTCTGAGACCCAACATGTGAGTGAGGAAATGGGAGGACAGAGCTGGAAAAGAGATTGTACTTCTGCAAAGGGGGCAGCCAGCGCGAAACATACCCCTTTTCCCAGAGAAAGAAATGCTTGTTTTTCCTCTCGGCTCCATAGAGACTCACTTTACAGATGTTCCCAGACCGATTCCTTACATGCCGTCTTGAGCATAACCAAACATTCTCAGGACGGGTCTGCATTGCAGTCCTTGACTAAGGTATGTATATATGTATTCTCTGGGAAGGTTCTGAATACTCTTTCAATGGAATGAAAGAAACCCTTCCTCCATTCGGATTCTGTGTTTATGACATTCCACTGTAAAGAGTGAGGTCAAGTGTATGTCCTCGGGAAATGTGTGAATTAACTCTTTGTCTCTGGGCATTGGGGAGGGGGTGGAGGGAGCTCTGGCCTGTCAGGAGTCCTGGGTTTGAATCCTCGATCTGTGACCGAGACCTTCCAACAGCTCCAAATGTGTGTACTGGGGGCTTTTCATTTCCTGAGATGTCTTCCACTTTTAAGAGCCAACAGACGACCCTTGTGCCAGCTTTGCATGGCTGGATTCTAGGAGGATACCACCAGGAAGAAAAGCACAAGATGCAGGGAGGGCAGATTCTATCCAGAGTCTGGAAGGCCTGTGTTTTCCTTTATTCGCCACTCTGCCAAACAAAAAGCTTTTTATTGCCAGTTTTCGCCACCTACTGGTTAATGTTTAACAGCATCATTCAGAAGGTTCTCTTCATCCATCACCAATATAAATATTTCCGAAGTTTATGAAATTCAAAAAGAACATTATTCTACTCTGGATGTACTAGTGTTTAATATAAGTTTTAAATCTTCCCAACTATTAATTTTTTTAAATTTATTTAAAATGGGGATAGAAAGACACCATTAACAGAGAGGGAACTGACAACTAATCGGTAAGATCAAAGAGTTCATAATATATAAAACATGACCCTGAACCATTTAGGCAAAATGAAGTGGAAATCAACCCCTAAACAAAACAAAGTGCCTGAGAGGATAAAAACAAGTCATCTAGACAGTCTTCATAAAAGGAAAAAAATGAGCTGCTTAAAAAATAGCAGCTCACAGACCTAGATAAAACATCCAACACACTAATCTCCAATTTCAAGTTTCTTCCCAATCATTGCTTCCAGCTTTATTGAGATATAATTGGCATAAATATCTTATACATTATGAATTCTTATGCTAACTAGTGCCACATGCGCTCAGATGTTTTGCATACTTTGTTGGCAAACATTACATAATACTAGTTAGCTACTAATATTAATGCCAATAGTAACACTGTTTCCCATTCATTGATGCTCCAGAGCCTGTCTTCTGTAAGTGATCACATTCAAGTCATCTGCTGTGTGCTCTCAAACCATCCTTGTCCTCATCAGGATACTCTTTTGCCAAATCTTAACAAGACTTGCTATGACTGAGAAACCCACCTGACTAATTTATGATGGGCTTTAAACCTCAAAAATCATTTAGAATAATTAAGCAACTGCCTTGGAGACTAAGGCAGCAAACAGCAGAGAAATTATCCCTCGTGCAAGTGTAACAGTAGGCAAATAATGTTTACTTTTGATTTACAAAGGAAAAGTGCCAGAAATTCACCGATGACAATTTTTTTCCTTTCCACTGAATGACGTGGCTTTAAAGTGAAATAAAAGAAGAGTAGGAACTTATATTTTTCAAAAGCTTACTGCTCCCCTTGGATTGAAACGGCAGGAATAGAACCAAACTACATGAAACACGGTAGTATAATCGTAAGAGGGTAATAACACAAAGAATTTACAGTCCTAATGGGCAAAAGCTAACTTTTATTTTCATATGCTATTTAGCACAAAGCCAAGTATCTCCCAGATGTTAACTCCTGATGAACTCATTTAGAAAAATCAAGGTTAATATGTTTGTTTCCTAGGGCTGGCCAAACAAAATACCACACACTGGGTCCCTTAAAAAATTATTTATTCTCTCATCGTACTGGAGGCTTGAAGCCCAAGTCAGAATGTCGACAGGGCCAGCTCCCTCTGAAGAATCCAGGGGAAAATCCTACCGTGCCCCTTCCAGCGTCTGGTGGTGGTTGTCATTCCTTGGCAATGTCTCTGGCTGGCAGCTGCCTCACTCTGGTCTCTGCCTCTGTTGTCACAAGGCCTTCTCCCTGTGTCTCTGTTTTCTATTATAAGGTCACCAGTCATATTGGATTGGAACCCTAATAACCTCATCTTAACTTGGTGATTTCCATAAAGACCTTATTTCCAAATAAAGCCCCATTCACAGGTACTGGGGGTTAAGACATTAATTAATAACTTTTTTTTTAAGATTTATTTTATTGTTTTTGACAGACACAGAGGCAGAGAGAGACAGAGAGAAGGGGGAGGGCCCAGAGCAGTCTCCATAGTTGTACATCATCAGTTTTTCAACATGGTTTCGTTCCACACAGGTGGGTGGGGCCCGCGCAGGGCAGGAACTGGGCTGGGAGCCTCCCGCATGGGAGGCATGCCCCCCTGGAGCCAGGGGTCCAACTGGGGGCCAAGAACCAAACTGGGGACCTCCAGAATGGGAAGCACACCCCAGTTCAGCATATGGTTCCGCACGGGCCGGGGCCGGGATTCGATCCCTGGTCCCCGGCGCTGCAAAGTGAGCGCTTAACCCACTGAGCCATCCCGGCTTCCCCATTAACATCTTTTGAGGGCACACTGAACCCATAACAATATGTATCTAATATGTTATCTTTCACACTAATCGTAAGGTGACCAGATTTTAACATTGGTGAAGCGGGACACCATTGACCGGGGGTAGGGGGTTCTTGATTAAAAATTGGGTCTATCTCCCGCCGTTCCCTAGCTTGTCGTGCATTCTTTCCAAAAATCGGGACTTCTTTAAAACGCCGCGGGACGCGGGACAAATTGTTAAAAATCGGGACTGTCCCGCCAAAAGCAGGACGTCTGGTCACCTTATACTAATGAGGCTTGTTTATTCCAAGGCCCAAGGACTCGGTGACCCCTAAATTTCAAGGGGAACCAGGATCTTTCTAAAGCTGGAATCTGGCCCTTGCGCATGTCCACTCCAGGTTCTCCAGAGGCAGAAATCTCAACTCCTTTGGCCCGGCATGCTGTGGCCCACGCCCATGTGGGCGCCCTGCTACTTTCCCTTATTAGAGCTGTATCTTGCTTTCCGGAACAGGTCAAGATTTCTCATGACGTTTGCCTTTTCACATCGGCTCGTCTCCCTGAAACGTGGCCAACCTGCTCGTGGCAAATTCATACTCATTCCGTACGTTTCATCTTAAGAACTCTGCCCCTGAGCAGTCCTAGGACTCCACTTGTACCCCTAGAAAGAGCTTTTGTACACAGGCTGGGAGCTTAGAAGTCACGGCTTAGCAGCTGTAACCTTCCCTGCTGTGCCCTCATTTATAACAGGCATACAAATGGCACTACAGTGGTCCCTCAGCCACCCATCCTTGGTTTCTGTTACCCACAGTCAACCGCGGTCTGAAAATATTAAAAGAAAACTTCCAGAAATAAGCAATTCATACATTTTAAATTGCACACCATCCCCAGGAGTGTGTCTCGCCGTCCCACCCTGTCCCACCTGGGACATGACTCATCCCTCTGTCCCTGCCCTGGACGGTCCCCACCCGTTACTTAGTGGCCAGCTGTTGTCAGATGGACTGTGCTAGTATCGCGGTACTTGTGTCCAAGTAACCCTCATTTTATTTAATAATGCCATATTCACATAACTTTTGTAACAGCGTATTGTTATAATCGTTCTATTATTGTTGATGTTAATCTCTCACTGTGCCTAGTTTATAACTTCAACTTGACCATAAGTATGCATGTACATGAAAAAAACATAATCTCTACCGAGTTCGGCACTATTGTGGTTTCAGGCATCCATTGGGGTCTTGGAAGTTATCCCCTGCTAATTTGGGGGGACTACTGAACTTAGAGGGTCAGAGTATGGGGGAAGCCGGGATGGTTCAGCGGGTGGAGCGCATGCTTTGCAGCCCTGGGGTCCGAGGATCAAATCCCAGCCCCAGCCCGTGTGGGCCCATATGCTGAACTGGAGTGTGGCCCCCAGTTTGCTTCTCCCAGAGGACAGCTTCCCACGTGTGATGTGCCTGGTTCAGCCCCCAACTCATGGGGGCGTGCCTCCCATGCAGGAGGCCCCCACCCGGTCCCCGCCCACCTGTGTAGAATGAAACTGTGTTGAAAACTGATGACGTACAACTATGGAGACTGATCTAGGTCCTCCCTCTTCTCTCTGTCGAAACCAATAAATCTTTAGGGGGTTAGAGAATGATTTAAATCAGTTAAAGGTAAAGCGTGCACAGTAGTGATTGACACTGGTTATGTTTTCAACCTTCATTACTTATATCTTAGTCGCAGCTATTGTCAGATCTACAGTGTTAATTTACAGCATTTTTTTCCTCTCTAGATTATAAACTATTTGAGGACAAGGACCCTATTTTTCCTTTGAGCAGTCCTCGCCTAGGTTAGTGTCTGGCATTCAAACACTGTGGCACAAGAAATTCAGAGGCCCCAAACTGAAGGAGGGAATGGGGAGTGGTCCGTCTTCCTCTAGGAAGATTAGCATGAGCCTTCAGAGGGATAGAGGAGGGGAGAGGGAAGGAAACAAGAAATAGAATTGCCAGGAGGGAGGCAGAAGACAGGTTGTTGATGCTGTGATATCTCTGGGGCCTGGATAACAAGCTCATCACAAGCACTCAAAAAATACAATTCGAATGAGAGAAAATGGAGGGCATACAATCAGAAGTAGAATGCCAGTCAAGAAATACATTGTTTGGGGGAAGCCAGGATGGCTCAGTGGGTTAAGCGCTCACTTTGCAGCCCCGGGGACAGAGGATCGAATCCTGGCCCTGGCCGGTGTGGACCCATATGCTGAACTGGGGAGTGCCTCCAGTTTGGTTCTCACTGGGGTGAGACCCCGGCCCAGTTCCTGCCCTGTGCAGCCCCACGCCCACCTGTGGAATAAAACTATGTGGAAAAACCAATGATGTGCAACCATGGAGACTGTTCTGAGCCCTCCCCCTTCTCTTTGACTCTGTATCTCTCTCTGTCAAAAACAATAAAAATAAATCTTTTATAAAGAAAAAAGAAATACACCGTTTTTCTTTAAAGGTCCAAACATAAAAATTATAGAGGTGATACTCTATGTCGTCTATGTATACAAAGTGCTCAGCTTTAAAGCTAAGTTTACAAATCACAATGTTCAAGGAATCTCTTCTCAATGCAACCCGATTTTTTGGATTTAAGGACTGAGAAATATTAAGGCATGTTCTTTTATCTGTCAGTCTTTTGGATTGTTAGAATATGAAGGTTTACAGCAGGCTTGTCAAACCTTCGGCCCAGGATGACTTTGAATGTAGCCCAACACAAATTCTTAAAGCATTACAAGATTTTTTTGTGTGAACTTTTTTTTTTCTTCTTTTTTTTTTTAATCTCATCTGCTATCACTATTATAATCTATGTGTGGCCCAAGACAGATCTTCTAGTGTGGCCCATGGAAGCCAAAAGATTGGACACTGCTGGTTTACAGTATGGGAAATCAGTTGGTTTGTCTATAAAACATAATTACGTAATAAATTTTACTAAATTCCACATTTCTAACTCTTTTACTCATATACCCCACATCACAGCCACACAAACACTGAACATATTTGAAACAAGAGCTCATTATACCAAGTACTTACTCTGAAAATATTACTTCCTAAAAAGGAGAAAATCAAGCATTGTCAAGTGTTTAAGATTCAAGGTTAGGAAACAAGAGGGAAGAGGTCTGTGTTTTTGTTTAAGTGCCTCTTTAAAAACACAAATTGCTAGAAAAGTCAGTTTTCAAATCTGTAAAGATTATTCCCCATTTATTTTTTGTTGACTCAGAAAAACAAGGTACGAAAATTAGGTTACAATTCTACCATAAAAGCTTCTAAAGTAGCAAACACAAGTTCTCAGATATATCAAAATAGCCATGTACACCCTTTTCAGTTTAAAAATGTCTTCAGATTTGTCGCATCAAGTGGAAAATATAATAGCTATTATCTCCTCTTCAAAATATCAAATCTGACATCATTGCACTGACCTAAAATCAGATATGGTCCAAAATATGGAAGGTTACAGTTAGTAGGTACTTTTGAAAGCTGAGCAACTAGAATTAAAAGAAGATACAAAGCATCTTAAGTTAAAAGGTATGACTATCTAAGTGTCCTCAAGTGAGTAATACAAGTTCAAATTAGAACATGATGTAATAAAATTAAATCCATTGATGATCTAATTCAGTAAAAAAAACTATTATGGTGTTACCTTCTCCTAGAAAGACAAAGACATAATACAATTCTTTGAATCGAAGCAACTATTAACAAAATGCTTTTGTCATCTAAATATTGGAAAGTCTTTCCAAGTTTCGTTTCCAGGAATCAACAATATATGGCTTAACAGAACCAAATAATTATAACTAAACACATATGAACATTACTGTAAAGAGGCCATGATTAACAGCATTTTATTTTTTTTTCCTTTTCAGTTATGAACATTAAATTTTAAAAAATATAGAAAAGAACAATCCCCTTGACTTTGTTTCTGTAAAAAGAAAGGAGGATTGTTGTTTTATACCTTTTTCAATTATGAAAGGTACCTGCACTTATTTTGGTTTCTACGGTTGAATGACATTTAAACATTTTTAAATAAATATACTCACAAATACATTCTCATAAAACAGTACAACCAAACCTACCAGAGGCAAGCACTTCAAAACTAAAACTCACATAATAAGCTGCTGTTGGTCACAGAGAACTAACATTTCAACAGAACGATAATTAAACTCCTTACAGGTAAGACTTATCCACTTCTAGGTATAATAGAAAGTGTTGAGTCAATGTGATCCTTTAAAAAAACAAAAGAAGCCAATAGTTTCCCTAACAACCTGACTCAGCCTTTTTTTCTTCTTCCCCTGGGGGAAAGAGGGACAGATTTTTTAAAGTATAAGAATTAAGCCAAAATGATTAAAAAAAAAAAAAAAATTGCCTTGTAATATGTTCACGTTTTGGATGAAGTCAGATCTTTAGGATGCTGCTTATATGTCTACAATCCCTTTATCCAAAACTCATCAGGCCAGATGTGTTTCAGAATTCACAATTCTTTCGATTTTGAACAAGTAAGAATGGGGCACATGTTGGATCTTACAAAACACTTCCACGGAAGCTGGGGCAATACCTATAATCAAACCCACTAGAAATATTTCAAGCAAAATTAATGCACAGCTCACAAAGTGGCATAAATAAAAACTACAATAATCTCACATCTGCTGAAATCAGGGTTTGCTACCAAATGAATTATGGCATTGAATTTAGAAAGGGAAAACAAAACAGAACAAAACAAAACTCTTTGCTTTCAAAGCCTTTTGGATAAGGGTTTACGTCTCTGACAAGCTCATGAAGACACAGGGATCTCCACAAACCGCTGTCATGCCTGCGCTCTGGCCCGGTTGGGGAGACATCACCTCCCACCCCAGAAGAGGGGCTCTTCCACTTGTTCAGGTAGCTGATGACCTGCAGTGACAGGACTGTCTGAGGATACCTTAGGAATGAATGCTGACGTAGCTACCGTTACATCGCTAATGTTATTAAATGAGATACCATCTAGGGGACTAGATTCCCATTCGGACCAGCAGTAGAAGGTCCCAACAGTCAAGGAACATTGATGAGAAAAGAATAAAATTGAAAAACATCCAGATAGGAATGTAACCATTTTCTGAGAATTGGGAAAATACAGCCCTGACTTCATTTTAGAGGCTGCAAACTATGACCCTAGAGTTAGCTGACGATGGCTTTTCTAAGCCTGAAGAGTCACGAGGCCATCAGTGCCCCTGAAGTCACCTCAAGCAACTCAGATACTGAATAACAGGCTCTTCTGTCTTTGACCGTGTTTAAACACACCATTCTCAGGTCTTGATTTAAAAGACCCCAATGGACAAAAGCCATTAAATATCTTCCTTTTACAAGTTAAGTCATTTTAAAGTCAAGAGGTTCAAAAACTCAGGAGCAACACAAGGTTTGCTATAATGTTTAGTGAGGTCTTTCATCTTCTGTAGTTATTATTTTTTAAGCAATAAAAATGTTTCTCCTTCAAAAGCTGTGGCCGTTCCTCACCCGAGGGGACTGGAATGCACTATGGTACATGCATATTGAGTATGGATGCAAGGAGGGGACAGCGTTAGGATGAGGGTGGTGGTCCCTCAGTCAGAGCAGCACACACCGTGACTGCAGGACGAAGCAGGTCACGTGGGCCACGCTCATCGGAGACACCAACTGTGGAAATCCACTGAATGAACGGCAGAACCTGTGACCTGGGGACAAAAGCCATGGGGTAAAGAGGATTCTCAGAGCTATTCTGTGAGTGATGACTGGGCTTCCTGACCATGTGGTGGGAAGAGAATGTGCTCGGTGGGGGCCCAGGGGCGAGTCACAGAAAGAACAGGGCAATCATTTCGTTTCAAAAACGAGCCTCTTCCCAATCGGCCTTGTCATCCCACATTTTTTTCTTACTGAGTAGAATCCACATATGCTATCGCCAGCCTTTCTGAAGAGCTACATATACGCTATGAGAAGGTCACAGCTTTTTTTCGTTAATTCATGAATCAATCGAAAAAGTCAAGTGAAACATTCTTAACTAGTCTTTTTTTTTTTTTTTTTTTACCAAAAATTATTATAGCAGTATAAGCAAAATTGAAAAAAAAAGAGAGGAGGAGAATGAGAATAAACTGTCACAAAAGGGAACTTCAAAGTCCTTGTGGCTAGTGAAGAATTGTAAATGTTTAAGCTTCTAAGATTTTATTTCTCTTCAAAAAATGTTTTAGGAGGCTGCCTTTCCTGGTGGGTAAAAAATGAAGGTGCCCTAAAGCATCCGAAGCTAAGGAAGACAAGGAAGCATTACTTTTCCTACCAGAAAGTATCTATCTCCTTCTCGTTCACAGCATTCTCTCCTTTCCCCTTCCCTGTTGTAGTTTTATGGGATCGAAGAGCGAGAGAAGCTATGAGTGTCCACCAGCAGTGAGTCAGGGACATTCAAACTCATCAGCGTTGCATAAAGCTCACCTTGAATCAAATACATCAAGTTAAAAAGAAAAAAAAAGGCCCAGAAACCCATAATGCCTATCATGGAAGGTTTAAAAAGTCCTCTTATATGTCACAAAGTACCCTTTTGGACTTTATCTCTAGGGGAAAACAAGACTAACTAGGAAATGATCACGCCGGAATCCCGTTCTGTCCCCTGCTTGCATGTGATTGGCTCCTGTATCCTCATCACCTCTCCACCTAAGAGAACCAAAGGGTTTCCTGGTCCCTATTTGCATAGTGTGAGTAATATTGTCTGGCGTTGAATTTCTACCCGCCTTGCTTGCAGCCAGGTTGCTGAATGGCACCGGTTCAATCTCGCATGTTCAGAAGCAATACGTGAAGTGTCTGTAGGCCAAGAACGGGGTCCCATTTAGCAGGAAGCTGCTCACAGTGTTTAAAAACACTCTTCTTCCAAGCGATAAGGTTTAGGCAGTTTTGTCCGTAATTTCATATTTTGCTCTGTCTACCATGCAGCGACGAATTATGGTGTCAAAACTTCTCAGGTACAGCAGAGAGAACATGCGGAAAAGACCCATGGTGACCACCTGCAAGATAAAGACAGGCCTGTGAGGTCCTCCAGCCATATAGCACACTAGCTCATTTCAAGGGAGTTTAGGGGATGTCTTTATTAAACAGTTTTTGAGCCACATCTTCTAATCTGCTCTAAGGAGCCACATAATGAAAACTTTGTCAGGGTCAGTGATAAGCTGAGAACAGAAGCCACAGGTAGCAACAAAATATTTGTCTAAATAATAGATTCAAATTAAGCAAAGAGCAAGTCTTGGGGTTCTAATAGCTAGGAAAAATCGACCCCGGCATCTCAAACATCCAAATTACAGCCAAAGCTTCTTGGTTTAAGATTTATGTTCTGGTCACAAAGGTCACATCCTAGGTGTTGAGAACACTGTTGGTAAGAAAGAGTCCTGCCCTAAATGAGCTTATTCCCTGACAAGAAAGACATCAATTGGACAGAGACAATTACTGTTTCAAGGTTAAGACAGCAAATAACCATACCCATTAACTGTCACTTTTCCACTAAAAGATTCTCAGTGAGCAGCACCTCTAAATGGAATGCTCTTAAAAGGCAGAAAACTAAAAAAGAAGCATCTTCAAATACACAAGTCCTCAAAAAATTTGTCTCCCAGGTACCTTTTCCTGAAAGCTACCGTCTAGAAGAGGTAAATAGACAAAGGGAGGGGGTGAGCAAAGAAAGGCAACTGACAGAGTATCTGAAATTTCTGAGGAGATAAAAACAGTCATTATTAACACACGGAAATAACACATTTAAAAAGGCCCGTAGCAGTTGCAGGGAAAAGCAAAATGTTGTTTAAGGAAGGAAAATTAATTCTGTATGATGATGATCTCACATGGGGGGCCCGGAAGGGAAGGACCCTTACTTTTCATAGCAAGTCTTGACACCTCTTTGATTCTCTAACATGCCCAAAAGGATTACTTAGAAAAATGTCAAAACCAAAGGGAAGCCGGAGAAAGGCAAACCGGTGGAGACGGTGAAAAGATCAGTGGCCGCTAGGTTCAGACGGAGGAAAGGAGACACGGATGGATGGGGCCCAGGTGAATTTTAGGGCTGAAACCTCTCCTGTGTGATACTGAAATGGTGGCTATGTGTCACTATGCATCTGTGGCAGCCCGTGGGAGGGGACTATAACACCCACAGCGAGCCCCAGGGTAAAACCTGGGCTTCAGTTAATAATAATGTATTGACATTGGCTCATTAGCAATGTCTCTTGCTAATGCAAGGTGCTCAGAACAGGGGGAGCTGGGAGGTACATGGGAACTCTATAGTTCCCACTCAAATTATCTGTAAATCTAAACCTGTTCTCAAAATCAATGTTTATTATTAAAAAACACAACAAATGAAAAACAAACAAAACAAAACACAAAAAACTAAAGGAAAAAGAACCTGCAAGAACAAGCAATTACAATATAGTATAATAAAGTGCTAACGCAGTCCACGGCATTTAACCCACTTGGAGTTTTCTGGAAAAAAGCAACATTTCAGGGGAGACCTGGAAGAATACTGGAAGCCGGTCTGAGGAAGGAGAGAGCTGGCAATAGCGGGACATAGACACATTGCAGAAAGAAGAGGAGCGGCCAGGGCAAGAAGAGAGGTGAGTGGAGTCGGAGGTCAGAGGGCCGTGCTATGTGATGGGAGGAAAAAGCCTTTTCCTGCCAGGACTGGGGAGCCACTGAGGTCCAAAGTTGAGGAAAGCCACCGTGGAAAATGTGATGGCAAAATCAAACACACCGGGGGCCTGGGGCCGGGCACTGTGAGACCGGAGAGACTGGGGACTGTACCCACCAGGCTGATGGCTGACAGGTGAGAAGCAGACCCCTGTGCCGCGGGGCCCTCTGATTTTCCAAGCAAAGCCCGAAATCGGCACTTGTCCCAGAGAGATCGCTCAGTTCTAACTCAGATCACTTTATCCTGTATTAGTATCACCGAAATCAGCACTTGTCCCAGAGCGATCGCTCAATTCTAACTCAGATCACTTTATCTTGTATTAGTATCACTGGGCTTATCAGTCTCTCCCACCAGACTCTCAGCCCCTTGGGGACGGCTTAGCAAACGCCCAGCAAGGCAGGAGCTGTTAACAGGTTAGGGTTCTGGATGAGCTATAATTTCATCCCCCGTTAGTGAACATTGTGCTGACCCCTTGATTTGGATTTTCCTAAATTTAGTTAGAGGTGGCCGGACGCACCTAGAGAAGGTGTTTTAGTCTAATATCCTAGTGCTGCCAGGTAAGGCTGCCCCCACAACACTCAAACACTTCAGGTCAGACGAGAAGCCAGGTTAACAGGTGAACATCCCAAAACAGCAGAGAGGGCTGTTATCTCTGCCCAACTCAGAAGACTTCTTCCCAGTCTAAATTCCTCAAGTGACATCTTCAACCTATTTGCCATGTACCTATCCTTGGTAGAGGAAGGGGGGGAAAGCTGATCATTTATTTTAATTAAAAATTTTCAGTGAAACAGTGTGCATGTGGAAATTTATCAAAAGTATCGCTTCTAATAAAGAGGATACTTTTAATAAAAATTTATAATCTCTTTATACATTTTGATTAAGTTTTCCTGTAGCCCTTTCTCATTGAGGTTTAATAAGAGGTGTCTGTCTGTCTGTCTGTCCACCTGTCTGATGGCCTAGGCACAGCTTACCTGCTGGAGCCCTTCTGTAATGGAAGTGACCGGAGCCATTCCGGAGGTCAGAGACGAGAGCATGTACCCATCCGAGCCGATGGAACTGTTAAAATTTCCTTGCTAAAGAGAAGGAAGAGAAAACAAAGAGGCAATAGCAGTAACAGGGAAAGGAATCAGCTCCAACAGGGAATGGGATGAGGCAGGAATAAAGTACTTGCGGCAGCTCAGACATGCACGTGGCCTTGGCAGGTGGGTTGAGCGGCTAGATGGGCAGTTCTCAGAATGTGGGTCAGCCCACGGACCCGGGGTGACCAGGAGAGGGGTCCATGATGACAAACAACTGTCACATAATAATATGGAGATGCTGATTGCCTGTCTCACTGGGGGACATTTGCACTGACTCACCGGCACAAACTACACCCGAAGTGCACGTCCGTACTGCCACATGCACTTGCAGTAACAAAACGAACAAACACACACAAAAAAACCCCCACACACAAAGGAAACAAAAACTTTTAAAAGTCTTTAAGATTTTAAAATGTCAGTTTGGCTTACAAATGCCCTGCACGAGGCAGTTAAGTTGCTTTATTATCAGCAACGTTTGCGGACATGACTTTCTCGTATTCTGTGTAACATAAGAGAAGGCTGTGCGCTGTGTGATGCCCTGTGGTGTGTACTGTGCCCAGGGGCCCGCCTGCCCTGAAGGTAAGCACTCTTCCACTGGCTTACGTCATGACATGTGCCGCCTTTTTCACAGAACAGCATTTTTGTGTGAAAGGACTATGGACAATCTATGGTTATTCAGACTTGGGTATTTGGAAGATATTTTGTGGAAAATGAATGAAATGAGCCTGTCACTTCAAGGAAACTTGGCAGTTTTTCTGCTCAATGTTAAAATCAGAGCTTTCCATGAGACTGTCAGCTGTGCAATTTTATAAGATCAGCAGTGATATGAATGAATGTGATTTTTGGATAACCCAGTAAACCCATATTTTCCAAATGACTAATGCATAATGTTACAAGATCATGAATGGGTACAAAACATGCAAAGTGCAAAGACCCTGGGGTTTGAAAGTAACAGAGAACAAACGGCTCATTAATGTCATTTTTCCAATTCCACACTGCAACTAAACTTTAAGAAATGACTATTCGAGCAGAAAAAAAAAAAAAAAAATGACTATTCATCCAGTTTGGGTTTCATGCTAAAAAAGAATGTCCACAGTTATCTGAAAAGCCTATGAAATAGTCCTCTCTTTTCTTACTATGTATCTGCGTATGGCCAGACTTTCTTTATGTCGTTCGTTCAAAACAACATATGACAACAGATTGAATGCACAAGCAGCTACGAGAACCCAGATGCCTTCAGGAGCACAGATCCTGGAGAGACTAGAGGAATGTAAAACAACACCCCTCATCTCCCAAGAGGTTTGTTCTGAGAAATAATTATGGTTGTAAACATGCTACATGAAAATAATGGGTTTATTATTATTGTAAATGAATTAAAACAGATATTTTTTAAATCGTACTGTTTCAATTTATCATATGGCAAATGCGCCCCAGGTACACAAAAGCTCTCAGGGATTGCCAACCATTTTTAGAGTATAAAGCGGTCAAGAGCAATCAAGAAGTTTGAACACCCCCAGACTAAATGAATCTAGGCAAACTACAAAGCCATTTCAGATCATTAAAGACACTGAGAGGGTTTGCTGTGACTTCAGATAAGCAGGAAAAACAAAGACCGCCCTATGCACCACGCCATCTGTCTATGCCTATGGACGTGACAGGACAAGTTCTTCCAATGTCTGTACATATTTTTTTTTAATAGGGTTTGCTATTTCTTATATGCTGGCCAGTGCTGCCTCATGTCAGTGGTCCCTAGATTTCCTACATTCAACGTGGGCTTAAGGTTTACAGACCTCCCTTGTAAATGGATATTTTCCTGAGTGTGGGTTAACAGGAATGCTGTCTAAAGTTGGTGGCGCATGTGCTGTTCTACAAGATAGCACATGCTTTCTAAAGATGCTTGTCTTGACTCCAAATAAACTCAGGAGCCCAGAAGCACGTTAACGAGGTCACAGGATGATGGTGCCGTGGGCGGATTGCACTTCCTTGTTCGTGAACATTTGGGAAAATAATACTGGGAAGCAGGAAACTGAAACAAAAATCCTTAACCAATGAGCCTGGCGATAAGGTTACCTAAAATAATCTAAAACTCAGAATACGGTGGGAAAGAAGGAAAAAGTCAACATGCTACCTACAGCATGTATATGTATTCTTGACAGAGCATAGGTAAATCTCATTTTCTTCTTAAAGAACCAAAATTCCCAGACACCCTTCCTGATCCATCTGTTCCTGAAGTTAAGATACAGAATCAGTTTCCAGGAGCCCACTAATTAGCATGGAATCAATGATGTGTCTAAGGGAAAAAACATGCAGTCCAATATTAGCTACGACTCTGTCTGACCAAAAAGAAACAGTCATTTGTGTTTTGAAATAAGTCCAAGACAAATATCTTTGCAGAAGTACAGAACTACAGTTGTTAGCTAAAAAAAAAATGAACTTACTATGGCGTCTTTAACAATTTGTTTGGCCACTTGCTCTGGTGTGCAGATAGATGAGGTCTCTGAAATAAGACGGGTTTCCAAAGGCTGAAGGGGGAAAATAGACATATTAATACCATTACATTGAAAAAAAAAATTCAATAATTCTGACAGCTCCCCTCCCCCAATTCTACATAATGCCAGTTTTCTACCTTTGAGTAGATGCTTATTTTTGGAATTAGGTCCATCAAAGTCTAAACCAGTTTCTACCTGGTTACTGTGTAAAATTCAGCCCAATAGCTGAAGCCGGACATGGAGGCTCTATTGTCATGTGGTCTCAGCTCCAGTGAGGATAATCAAAGCTAGAATGAGAACACCTGACGGGGACAGGACCGGAAATACTCCTCCCTTGAGTCCTCACTGCTGACCACACACCCAGCCAACAGTGTCCACACAGACCCTGGACTGTTGCCCGAGCAAGGGTGCTCGTAGAACCAGTATCTCTGTTCTTGCTACGCTCCCAGGCCAAGCCGGGGAATGACACCCATGGACAGAGAGCCGAGGCCCCCAGCAGGGACAGCCCCAGCCTGTTCAACACGGCAGCTGCTTCCTACAGGCCCTGCAGAGGAGGCAACAAGGAGGCTCAGAGAAAACCATCGTGTGGCTGTGTACTTGTGACTGGGCTGGGGCATCAGAACCCCAAATCTTAGCCTTCTGTTCTTCAAAAGGTGGTTAAAGGTTCATCTCGATTGTCCCCCAGTTCAAAAAGTCTTGTGAATTCCTAACGGGCAGTCATTTCTCTTCCCATCTTGGAACATTTCTGCCTTCATGTACAGTACAGCTACTTGTGTATTTGCAATTTACCTCCTAAGTTCCTTGTGGACAGGTTGTTGGTTTTTGTTTTTTTTTCTCTCTCTCTCTCTGTAAATATTCTTTGTGGGGACCTGTACATATGTGCTCAAAAATTCTTCCAAAGCGAGTTTACAGGTTTCGAAGCTAAAGCTTTAAAGTGCATGCAGCAGTATATTTTATTTACCATATAGGCTTGAAAGAACTAAATTAAAATTAAAACCAGAAATACCTTCTTACCATCCAAAAGCAGAGCCCTTCATAAAAGTCAACTATTTCTTGATAAACCTGAATTAAGAGGTGTCACCACCATTCATTCTTCCCAGACCACCTGGCCAGACACACATTAGATTTAGAAGCACCATGGCGCCCCCTAAAGGGCTCACAGACCAAAATAGAATTTGATTTACACCAAGAAGTCTGCCCAACATTTTTATTGGAGGAAAAATGAAAAACAAAAAAACAAAAAAACTCCAACATAATATCAAATGAAATCGTCACAGGGAAATCACCACCCTTTGTCAGCTCTGGCTTCAAACTAGAAGACTGCTTACCAAATGTTGCAAATCTGCTTAGCAGATTCCCCACTTAGTCTAAGACAGACATTTGGCTTAAATTTACTTATTTGGAAGAGTCATTTTGAAAGAAGCAGAGCCAAAGAGAAATGAATAGGAAAAGAGCTTCTAAATCATAAACAGCTTTTTGCAGATATACGGTCTATGGAGCACGCCTGCCGCCTTCTATGCTGTGGAGGGTCACACGAAGCATTATTAGAAGAGAAACAATCAGCACAGGTTCAAAGTCCTGATGGATTCTTTTCCTCTCCACTCTATCTGTTAGTTCAGACAGGAACTCCTAGGCATCAAGGCAAAGAGGAGGTTCCTCTGAACAAAATTCAAAGCCTGCATTCGGCTCAGGACTGGCAATGGTTGTCTGTAATGTCAGCGTCCAGCGGTGACAAGTACCTGGGATAAAATACAAGGCCAGGGGAGAGGATGGCGAATGTCCCAGTGGAGTGCCATCTGAGATACTGAGGGTCAGGAATGAATACTGCACAGAGATGGAAAGAAACAAAGGAGTGAGCTATTCCAACAACCAGAGAGAGAAGACAGACAGCAACAACGAAGCGCACAGGTGAGGAAAGGCTGAGCTCACGGGACTGACGTGGCCCCCGTGTGGCTGAGGAAGAGGAGGAGAAATTGCTGTGGGCAGGCTGGTGGCTGAGGTCCAGACACTGGAACCTCACATGCCTTTGAATTCTATTCTAGGCAAGATGGGAGCTACTACAGATGCACTCGCTAACATGCAGGCAGCCACCACCAACATGCAATATGCCATGTTAACTTTGAATTCTATAAAAGTAAATACAGGGGATGCCGGGATGGCTCCGTGGATTGAGCGCTTGCTCTGTAGCCCCAGGGTCCAAGAATCGAATCCCAGCCTCGGCCCATGTGGACCCACATGCTGAACTGCGGTGTGCCCCCAGTTCAGTTCTTGCCGGAGCCTATGTGGGAGGCTCCCGGCCCAGTTCCTGCCCTGCGCAGCCCCACACCCACCTATGGAGTGAAACTATATGGAAAACTAATGCTGTCAACTATGGAGACTGCTCTGGGCCCTCCCCCTTCTCTCTGTCTCTCTCTGTCAAAAAAAAACAATACAAGCAAATCTAAAAAAAAAAGTAAATACAGTTTAAACATTCAGCTTCTCAGTCCCACTAGCCACATTTCAGGTGCTCAACAGCCACAATGTGACTACCATTTTGGAGAGTGCGGACATAGAATATTCCCAACCTTCTAGAATATTCTATGGAACTGTGCGGCACAAGAGATATTTTGGTCTTTGTTTTTGTTGTTGTTCATTTGTTTGTTGCACAAGAGGGTTTTAAACAGGGAAATGACAAGGCCTGACTTATGCTTTGGAAAGACCATTAGTGACGAAGAGCAGATCCAGGGGTCGGGGAGGGGTGGGGGGAACGGAAGCAGGTGGACCAGTGTGAAGGCGATTAAGGCAGTGCAGGCAAAAATAGCAGTGGCGATCACCACTGCGATGGTAGTGATAGGAGCCGTTCTGTTTTTAAAGGTCATATTTGCACTGTCCTTAAAGAGGAGCCAAGAGTGTGCAGCCCTCGGAGCTGTGGTGGGAGGGGGAGTCAAGGCTGGCCTCATGGCTGCCTGCCTGAGTGGCTGAGTGAACAGTGGGTTCCAGGTAATGAGATGAGAATAGTCGAGGACGAGGCGGAATCACAAGTTCTGTTTTTGACTTAAGTCTGAGATACCCACTAACCCTCACACGGAGACAATGGACTGGCAGCCATTGTCCAGGGGCAAGGTTATTATTTGTAATGACTATCATCTCATGAGTTAAAAATACAGTCTGTATTCTCCATCATAAAGAAAGGTACTGGGGAAGCCGGGATGGCTCAGTGGGTTAAGCGCTCACTTTGCAGCACCGGGGACCGAGGATCGAATCCCGGCCCCGGCCCGTGCGGAACCATATGCTGAACTGGGAGCTCCCCCAGTTCAGTTCTCTCTCTGTCTCTGTATCTCTCTCTCTCTCTCTGTCAAAAACAATAAAATAAATAAAATAAAATAAAATAAATAAATAAAGTGTTTTAAAAAAGAAAGTTACCTTAATAATTAAATAAGGCTGAAAAGACTATCGGCAAAACTCATGGCCTTTGCCAATACGGCTTCGTTCTCCAAGATGTTAAC
>PVKE010002691.1:0-79651 GCA_004027555.1 Craseonycteris thonglongyai
TTTCAGTTTTATATTCTACACATGAGTAAAGTCATATGTTTCTTAGCTTTTTCTGTCTGGCTTATTATGCTTAGCATGATGATCTCAAGTTCCATCCATGTTGTTGCAAATGGCAGTATTTCTTTTCTTATAGCTGAGTAATATTCGAGTGTATACATGTACCACAGCTTTTTTATCCAGTCATTTATCAAAGGGTACTTTGATCGTTTCCATGACTTGGCCACCGTGAGTAGCACTGTGATGAACATTGGGGTACATATATCTTTATGGACTAAAGTTTTTAAATTTGGAAACCTTAGTCTGTAAAGACAGATGTTCAGTGTTAAATGTTTTATTTTATAATGTGAAGATCTTTTCACTGCCACCTCTGGTGCAAGTCTTTTACTTATACTTTTGTTGTTGTTGCTGCTGCTGTTGTTTTAAAGATTTTTTTTTTATTGTTTTTGACAGAGAGAGAGAGAGAGAGAGAGAGAGACAGAGAGAGACAGAGACAGAGACAGAGACAGAGAGGAAGGGGGAGGGCCCAGAAAAGTCTCCATAGTTGCACATCATTGGTTTTTCTAAATGGTTTCATTCCACAGGTGGGCGTGGGCTGCACAGGGCAGGAATTGGGCTGGGTCTCATCCCGGTGAGAACTGAACTGAGGGCACTCCCCAGTTCAGCATATGGGTCCACACAGGCCGGGACCGGGATTCGGTCCTAGGTCCCTGGGGCTGCAAACTGAGCGCTTAACCCACTGAGTCATCCCAGCTTTCCCTGTTGTTGTTTTACCCAATACTGAGGAAATAAGTTTTAAATTTTTTTATTCTGTGTATAAGTTTTTATGAATTTCTTATTTGGAACCACTGCAATTTAACCAACTTCAAGTGAATTTTTTAATTCTTAGATTAATAATAAAAAAATTGACATATCTAGTCTTAAAATCCCTTAATCACTAGTAACTTAATATTTTATTATAAATAAAATACTTGATTATGAGCATTAGATGATTTGGTTACAAAACGACAGCATGGATCAGGGTAAGTGCTTAGAGTTTGTGTAATTAGTAAGGAATTCATTACTATTAAAATGGTTAAATAATGAGTGTCTATTCACAATAAAGTATGCTAAAAATTTAGAACATGTTATAAGCTTTTAAAATTTATTTTCTATTACTGTGAAGAATACAGGTAGATTTTTCACCATCTTCTTTGTGTACTTTTTTTATGATTTTAAAATTTGGAGAGGTGATTTTTGGTAATAAAATAAATTGAAGCTAGCAGGAGATTCATGCTGTAGTAGTTCTTCTGCCACTAACTTTCAATGGGGTTTGTGTGTATAATATTTATAAATTTCTCATTGCAAAAAATGGCCTGTTGGACAAGATTATATCTGCCATTTGTTCCATCTCTAATATTTTATAATTTTGTGGCAATATGTTTGTTTACTAGGCAAACCAGAGAATTATATAATATTCAGTAAGTGAGATGTGATATCATGTAAATATTTTTCTTATTTTGAAGATACCTTACTACCATGATAATTTTCGTACTTCATGATCATAAGATTTATCCTGCACCACTCTTAAAAACAGAAACCCTGCTAAAATACAATCACCAGAGGAGTGATCTGGTAATTTAATAATTAATAAATACCAACTAATTCTTATGATCATACAAGTTTAAAAAAGAATGAACTATGACATTGTGCACCAGAAGTAATTATACAATATATTAAGAAATTTGGGGCTACAAATAACAGAAAATCCAACTTAAATTGGTTTAAGCATCCTAAAAAGAGTAGCATTGATTTGATCATTTAACTGAAAAGCCCAGGGGTAAAACATTCTTCAGTCTCTAGAAAACCTAGGGCTCAGATAATGTCAGCAGGACCTGATTTACCTTTCTTTCTCTCTGCGTATATTGGTGTATCACTTATGAATATGATTCTACTTTCCTCTGTATTTTATTCTCTCATACATAATGCACAAGAGAGTCCCAATTAGTCTCCCAAATCTCCAGGCTACTTCTCACACTGCTTTGAGTGAACTGCAATAAACATACATCATAACTGGTTGCCCCCCCCCCACCCCAAATCCCTGGCTTAACTCTGATTGCCTTTGATAAATTTCATAAGCTGAATTCTGTACCTGAATCAGCTTTTATGGACAAAGTGGAATGCTCTGTTGGCCAGGCTGGAAAAATCTACTCCACATAAATAAAATAGGATTAGATTCGGAGAAGAAACTATTTCCTGAGGGAAAGTCAGGTGTTAACAGAAGAAAAATTGATCTTGGGTAAGAAGACATTAACTATTTACTACACTTGGTTGGATTGCTCAGAGAAGTGTTTACTAGCGTGGGGAAGTCATGGATCAAAGCTTCTTCAACCAGGTAAGTTGGAATATACCTTCTCCTGTGTTAGATGCCATTTACCACTTCTCATCAATACAATATTATTTGGTCTGGTCAAACAAAGTTCAGTGAAAATCACTCACATTCTCATCCTCCCAAAGCTGCAACTCTGGTTTTAAAAAAAGATAAAAATAAAAAAAGGTGGAAAAAGCCCTTTGCTCAGTAAATCTATTAGGGAATAATTATATTTTGCTCTCAAAGTTTTGAGGATAAAATATAAAATGTAATTGCATGCCATTGTCAATATATCTTAAAGAAAAAGAGCTTTAATTTTATTTCAAAGTTCATTTCAAATAAAAGAATAAACGTTTTTAATTAAAAAATTTCACCTATATGTTTAAGAATTGGATTTGATAAAGATTGCATATTAAAATATTTCTATTTCTGTACATGCTTCTGCACCAAATCTTTCTGAACATTAAAAATGTTTATATTTTTTAATTCCAAATATAGCACATTTTCTAAACAGAAACACTTACTACTAATATTTATAAGCATATGAAGACCACTTATTTTATTACACTAACTTGGCAAGTTAGTCCATCTCCATGTTTTTCATTTTAATTCATTCACAGGAAATTCCATTTCTAGCTTGAAGAGGAACCTTTGCAAACGACTCTTTAGGTGACTATATTAATAACCAGGTGTTTGCGGACTTGTGGGTCTGGCTGAAGTAGAATGGAGTAACCACATTCCACCATACCTCCTCACAGGCTGAAACTTAAAACCCCAGTCCCAGCAGAACAAAACAAATATCTGAAGGCCTGGAAAAGAAATTAAGGTCAGGCCGATTAGGGAGGAAAATCAAATTCAAGGTATGAGCAGGTCAGTTGTGTTTTCTCAGTTACTATCTCCCCTCCCATTTCCCAGCTTAGACATCAGGAAAGTCTAAATATATAACTGTCTGGACATAGTATAATATTCAAAAGAGAATCCTCTATTTCCAGTCAAAAAATCGAGAGAAGTTCTTTGGGAAAGGAGACTGTGTAAAACTTCATTGTTTCTTCTTTCTCTTTTAACTTTCCTGGGCTTGCTGCGGACAGACTCTTGTTTAAAGCTGCACTCTGGCAGCTACGGTGGTGGCAGTAGAGACAGTGGCTGCCACACAGTCACCCAAAACACACAGAGAAATATACCTCTCTGTTTAGAGAAACTGGTAAAGGAAACTTGTGTTGTGTTAAGAATGTGAGAACTTCTGTTACGAGGGCGGGCTGATAAATTTTGCTTCCACTGTAATATTTTTTGTTACATTAGACGTATACACGGATATAACTAGTTCTGTTTGGTCACATGGTATCTCCCCTCCATCGTTCTTGACCTTGCACACACAGATGTTTACACACATTTTTCACCCAGTGTAAATTGAAAGGGAAGAGTGTTCATAAGATCAGTTCAAATAATGTGCTGTTATTGAACTCTCAGCAGCAGAAAAAATCCCTCCAATTATTTTGAAATGTTTGAAAAAGAAGGTGAGCACTTCTTAAAAAAGATTGTTTCAGATGATGAAACTTAGGTCTAGCATTATGACCCCGAGAATAAAGGGCAGTACATGGAATACCACCATAAGGGGTCACCTCAGCCAAAAAAATTCAAAACTCAGGTCTCTGCTGGGAATGTCATTTTTTGGAATTCTGAACGTGTTGTTCTTGCAGACTTTCTTGAAAAAACAAAAAACACAAACAAACAAACAAACAAACAAACAAACAAAACAATAAACTCTGAGTGTTATACTGAAACTCTTACAACATTAAAAAGAAGAATCAAACAAATTGGAATAATAAATGAAACACTTCTTTAACATAAAGTGCAGCAACAAGAGAATTCAATGCCTGTACTTTTTGGCGCTACCTCATCGACCGTATAGTCCACACCTGGTTCTTCGTGATTTCCACCTGTTTCCAAAAACAAAAGAATACTTGAAGGGCCAATGCTTCATCTGTGATAGAGAAGTGAAGTCTACAGTAAGGAAATGGTTTCAAGAACAAAACACTGATTTTAAAAAAATGGGTTTCAAAAATGAGTGCAGTGTTGTCAGAGGTATATTGAAGTATGTAGTAATTTTGTAAAAAAAAAAAAAAGAAAAATTAGACAGCTTTGAAAGCATATGATGTAGGTATATTTCTTTCTTTTATTAAAATGTATTTCCTCATTTATTTTCTATTTATGTGGATGCAAAATTTATCAGCTCACCCTCATATATTTTTTTCTCTCTTTTCTCTTGCTGCTTTGCTCCAAGGTTGACTGAGTCCCAGAAAGTATGTAGCAGGGTAGACTGTAGAGAGTCCTGGTGCTATTCAAATTATTCAGGAAAAGTGCTCTTTTGTATGGCAAAGTGGGTCTCTTAATGAACAAGGGAGAGAAGGCTATAAATTGATTGAACAGGTTGGTAGTCTGGGTTTGTACAAAAACAGTATTTGGGGAAGCTGGATGGCTCAGTGGGTTAAGCACTCACTTTTCAGCCCCGGGGACCAAGGATTGAATCCCAGCCCCGGCCAGTGCAGGCCCATGTGCTGAACTGGGGAGTTCCCCCAGTTCAGTTCTCTCTCTCTCTCTCTCTCTCTCTCTCTCTCTCTCTCTCTCTCTCTCTCTGTCAAAAACAATAAATTAAAAAAAAAGAAAAAGATATTTGAAAACAGTATGGCCACTGAATTAAATGCAGAAGGTTATGATTCTGGAAATGTACAGTGTATGACTTCTCCAATCATATATGCAGACCTGAGAAGGGCCACTTTTACATGTTTAATACTTGAGGAAGATATAACTCTGATTGTATTGTTTCTTACAGGGAATTAAGGGATGGAAACACTTTCCTCATTTTATAAAGCCAGTATTATCCTGATTTAGTTAAAAACAAAACACAGATGCAGTATAAGAAATATTTTACAACAAAATAAAACACTACAAACAAATATCCTTCATGAAGACAGATTTGTATGTTCTCAACAAAATGATAACAAATCAAATCCCACAATACATAAAAAGGACACTCATAACCAAGTGGAATTTATCCCAGGAATGCAAAGCTGGTTGAACGTTCAGAAATCAATCAATGTAGCATTTTATATTAACCATAAAGAAGAAAAACCACATGATCATACCATCTGATGAAAAGAATTTGTTAATAGTCAATATTCACGAGTGAACTTCTCAGCAATCTAAGTAAAAATAGAAGGAACTTCATTAACCTAATTGGGCAATATTATAAGACATCAATTACAGCTAAATTATTGCTCAAAGAATTGCTTCTCCACTCCTACCTCACCCCACAAACAGGCTGGATTCCTTTATTTTTCACTAACACTTATCAGTAAAGTACTACTGTTTAGTACTACGGAGTGAAAATGTAACAATTTTAAAATGTCAAAGGACACCATCCTACATCTTTTATAAATTCCTAAAATGAACGATGCACATCACAGTTTGCATTTAATTAAATGTGAATTTAGTTAAAACTTTATTCCTTAATTATGCATCCCACTTTATCTAATATTGATTTATTATAATATAATTTATATACAACATTTTTTGATGTGATTAAAACAATGCACTAGGGTTTAATTGTTGAATAGACAATTTCCAAGAAGAAATATGAGCATCTATTAGGAAGATCACTCTACTGCACTATTTTTTCAACCCGGTTTTTGTTTTGTTTTGTTTTTTTCAAAATTTCAATTATCTTTATTGTTTAAGAACGTAGCAAATGCCAAGATATCTTAGTAGTTGAGAACTTGCTTCATAATTATGAGGTCCAGGGTTTGATTTCTGGCCCTGGCCTGAGCAAACCTATATGCCGTACTATGGCACAACTGGTAACCACCAAGACAGCTCGTCTGGGAAGGTTCTCACTTCTCATGTATGAGGCCCCCCAGTCAGTTCTTGCCCCCACGTGGCCCCATACCCACCCATGTGAATTGAAACCATGTCGAAACTAATGATGCGCAATTACGGAGACTGCTCTAGGCTGTCCCCTATTCATTCTCTCTCTCATTCTTTCTCTCTAACAATAATAAAAAAAAAACATATCACAGTAAATTTGAGTCATAATTCTTTACATATTTGTGAGCAAAATATACTTTCTATTGTTTATTTTTTTATAATCTTTTATTTGTCAGTTCGAAGTAAGTAAATGGTCATGATAAGTGCCAAGAGAATCATAGATTTCATCATGGAAATTTTAGATAATGAAGATCTGTGATATACCCACACCATCTCAAAAAAAAAAAAAAGAAATTCCTGACCTATGTTTTTTAAATTGCATTTTGTTTTATAAATCAAAATACTATATATAATAAATACAGATATTTGGGGAACAACTGTGTAAAAATTGGTTATCAAGCAAGGAAAAAGTAACCTGACAGTAATCTCAACACCGTCATTTATACTAGCTCACTGATCTAACATTGTATTGATACCAATTTGAATTTCAGAACTATCTAAACAGCTGGTAACATTCTCATTACTTTCCTTCATACACACTGCTTCCACGTACGTCACTTTATTTGAATGAATTTCTTTTCAGCATTTATCAATATAATAAAATTTTTTAAGTTAATAAATATCAGCAAGGCATCAGTTACAAAATTTCTCTGTAGAGTTAGTATTAATTCATTTAAATAGAAAAAAATAGATTTACAGTTTGAATTTATGGTTCGTTTTCTCTCTTTTACTCTCTCTTTCTCACTCTCTCTCTCTCTGACACAAACACAGAT
The DNA here is from genome assembly GCA_004027555.1 of Craseonycteris thonglongyai. Taxonomy (NCBI): domain Eukaryota; kingdom Metazoa; phylum Chordata; class Mammalia; order Chiroptera; family Craseonycteridae; genus Craseonycteris; species Craseonycteris thonglongyai. The sequence goes on from PVKE010002691.1 coordinate 7,102, forward strand.
ATAAAAACACATTTAAGATCTCGATTGATAATTGTTAAGTAAATATTCTTAAAACTAGTATATTTCTCTAACAAAAGAGCACATTTTTTCAGAACAAATATAATTTTAATTAAAAAGCACTAAGGCATTTCAGATTGAACGACACACACTCAATATTTTTATGTACTCCAAAACTAACTACAGCTCTGCTTAGCTTTGCAGTTAGCTTTCAAGCACATATGCTCTGAATATTTCTTCTTTTGGTTTTTAATTTTATTTGTATTATATAAAATTAATAAGTTAATCCTTTGACAAAGTGAGCATTCTCCACACCCATTATTCTATTCTTTCCTCAGGCCCTTCACATTCTTCAGTGAGATATTAGTTGCTGCTCACCAGATATGTACAATCATATTTTTATTGGTTGAAATTTGGAATTTGAAAGGACTTCTAGAGAATTAAGCTAGTTATTTAAACACTCTCAGGATGAATTATTTTTTCCAAAGCTTATTTTATCACTAATGTCAATTTTTAATTATGTATCTTTCATAAAAAGATATAAATATACAAGTTTACAGAAAATCTTTATATCCAGAATATTATAAACAACATGTTGCTTTGAATATGAAAGTCACACACACATTATTGATCTGTAATAATATCTGACCTCCTATATGACACTGTAACTTATAATTCTAATAGATATCTCTAGGTAAACATGCCCAAACTCCATTCTAGCTTTTCTCACAGCCTAGTTTTGTTTCATAGGTAGTCTTTTGAATGCAGTTGCTAGCAACTGTAATTGCTAAAATTAAATCCTTGGAGCCACCTACATTTCTTTTTTCATATTCACATTGTTTTTTTAAATAGAATTTTTTTATTTTTTCAAAATTTATTTTTATTTGGTTGTTTTTTTTTAATTCATTTTTATTTTTGACAGAGAGAGAGAGAGAGAGAGAGAGAGAGAGACAAAGATGGAGACAGAGAGAAGGGGGAAGGCCCAGAACAGTCTCCATAGTTGCACATCATTGCTTTTTCCACAGTTTCATTCCACAGGTGGACACAGGGCCGCACAGGGCAGGAACTGGGCTGGGGTCTCACCCCGGTGAGAACTGAACTGGGGACACTCCCCAGTTCAGCATATGGGTCCACACAGGCCGGGACCAGGATTCGATCCTCGGTCCCCAGGGCTGCAAAGTTAGCGCCTAACCCACTGAGCCATCCCGGCTTCCCCTCACATTCTTTTTTTTAGAAAATTTTATTAACTGTCCTTCAAAGTATTTCACATCCAGCCACTCTCATCATGTACACTGCTACATTTTGCTCTCTAAACCACCACAAAAGTTTGCCTGAATAACTGTAATAGCCACTTAACTAGTTTCCCTTCTACAATATATGAGTTATCCTCCAAAATATGTCAAATAATTTTTTTATTGCTGAGAACCCTATGAACCTTTCTATTTCATGCACAGGGAAGTTTTCACAAATGCCTATGAAGTCCTATATCATTGTTGTTGTTTTTTTCTTTTGTTCCTCCATTTTTTTATTTTCTGAGGTCTTAGCTACTACTCTTTTGAAGCCATACTTCTTTCACTATAGTTCAGCTATACCACTCTCCTCACATTTTCATATTATAACATGCATGCTATCATTTTAGGGCATTTGTATGCAGCCTGAGATGCTCTTCCTCCAGATATCTGCACAGAATTGACCAAACATATTCTCAATGTTCTCTATCCTGATCATCCTGTATAAGTTGCCAGGAGCATTTACCCCAAATCGTGTTTTACCTTACTCTTCTATGTCTTTTTCCTGTAGTACTTATCTCCTTCTAAGACAGTATACAATTATTACACTTACTGTTTATTATCTCTCTCCTTTTGCTAGACTTTTATGTATGTATCTATTTCATTTAGAAATATGTATATATTTTGTCCACAAATATGTTACTGATGATTACTCATAAGTAAGGAAAATGCCTGCACTGTGCCCAGCACCAGTTAATGCTAAATAACTATTTGCTAGCGGTAGTCAGAAAATGGGCCACCAAAGATGTTAATATTCTGATCCCCAAACCTGGAAATAGCTTACCTTACATGGCAAAAAGAAATTTGCACATGTAAATAAGTTAAGGATTTTGAGATTTACAGATTTTTCTTGATTATCTCAGTGATCAATATAATAAAAAAGTTCCTCATAAAAGTAAAATAGAAATGCAGGAGTGTTCTAGAGAGAAATATTAGAAGATGTTACACAACTGGCTTTGAAGATGGTAGAAGGGATCATAAACCAAGAAGCTACAAAAGACAAGAAAACAAATTTTTCCTTAGAGCCTCCAGGAAAAAACATAAAACATTAAAATTTTAGAAAGTACATACTAGTCAAATATAAATATAAATACTTATCCTACCATTCAGATGTCTAAACTAAAATTATTTGTTTGAATTTCTTTTATGCATGTAAATAAAGCTATGTTCAAGATATAGAGTGTAATCAATAGTTTTCTATCATTCCATTTATTATCCCACATTTTCAAATAAATAGAGATATGTTTAAATAAATTTGGGTCATACTGTATATTAGTGAATCTTATATCTGGTTATGTAAATTTGTGCCATCAGACAGTAACAACAGCTTTTCTATAGCAATTGAGAAAATAACTTTTTTCAATTAAAATTTTGTACGCATTTTAGGTAGATTAATTCTAGGATTAAAAATGCTTACTGCCATAACTCTATTGTGATATATAAATTCTTTTAACAAATATACATGGACTAGTTCATGATGAGTTTTTTTTTTTGTTATTTTGTCTTTAATGTGAAATGTTTTTAAAATAAAAATGTTTTTCACTAGATTATAAAATTGAAGGGCTTAAAAGGTATAGTCTATATTCATATATTTTTCATAATGTCAAATCCATAATTTTTACACATTAAGCACTTGATAAATATTTTCTAATTAGCAGGAAAAAAACTAATTTTTACTTGATATCCTTCCAATACATTTAAAACCATTTTTAACTCATAAAACATTGATATCATTACACATTAACATGATTATTGAATATATTTCTCTTTCTTAAGATAGGCATTAATTTAGTAATCTTTTATAAAGTTAATTCTGGTTGGGATGAAAGGATAAGTAATTTTTAAATACAAATATCTTTTTAAATAAAATAACATTTTAATTTTTCAATATGGGCTAAACATGCACAGTAATTCTTCTTTCTCTTCTTCACACAAACAGACACTTACTATATCTCTTTAAACTTCCTGCCCACACAACACATGCCATTTTAATATGTATTCTGCAGTCCACTGAATTATTTAGTCATGGTTTCTTGAAAATGTTGCACATTGCAACCACTTATTAGAAATTGTAATTTGTCTTACGCTGCTCCATAGACCAGTATCAAAAATGAATAAATTAAACCTAAATATAACTTCCTTTGCTTCTCAATTTGTCTAGTAATTCAGTTTTCTATGGAAGTGTGTCTCCATCCACAATCAGATTATTGAGTGGCTTTTTCAAATTACTAAATGTAGACATGTTGACTTTAAAGTTTTGAAAAATTAAAAATTATAAAATAAATATAGTCTTTTTAAATGTATTTCTCCACTAGCTCTATAAATGCTTACTGTGGTTTTGGAGGAAAAAAAAAAAAATGGAAGCTAAAGAAGAATGTCAGAAAATATTTTGGCATGAAAGGTTTCTGGTGTACTCATTAAAAATTTGATTTTTCTTCATTCAAACAGGCTTTGCATTATAAAATATGATATGCACCTTTTATATGGCTTAAAACAATAGAAATTTATCTTAAAATTCTGAAGTTCAGAAGTCTGAAAGGGCTTTCACTTGGCTAAAGCAAAGGGGTTGGCAGAATGGTATTCCTTTCTTACAGATTTACAGGTCAGAATTTTTTCTCACTCTGAACAACTTTTGGATGCTGCTCAAATTTCTTTTATTTATTTACTTATTTTTTGAGTGTAGTCTCCTTTATCCTTAAACCAGCCATGGCTTGTTGTCTTTCTAACATAGTATCATGCTGAGTCCACAGTAATATCATTTACCAGTAAGTCTTTTGTGATTGTTGCTCATGACCACATGCTGTAGATTTGGATGTGGTAGAAATGTGCTTCATTCATTCTTTATTGCTGTACTTGGCCTACACTTACTCCATAAGTATAATTTAGATGGTAAAGATTGTATAATTTATTAAACAATCTCTGAAAAACAATGCTTTGTAGTGATCAGTGGTAATAATATAAATAATTATGCTGTTATTGCCTTGAATCAGTTACCTACAAAGAAAACTGAAAATTTAAATCTACTATAGTTTATTGCTTTATAGTATGATAATACTTCTATAAAAATTATGACAGTTGGGGAAGCCTGGGTGGCTCAGTGGGTTGAGCTCTCACTTTGCAGCGCTGGGGACCAAGGATCAAATCCCGGCCCTGGCCCGTGCGGAACCATATGCTGAACTGGGAGCTCCCCCAGTTCTGTTCTCTCTCTGTCTCTGTCTCTGTATCTCTCTCTCTCTGTCAAAAATAAATAAAATATATATTTTTTTAAATTATGACAGTAAATCTTTTTGAGCACAAAAATCTTGAATATTCACATGTGTACCAATACACTAAATGTTGCAAATAATTTAGTAGATTAATGAACCTCTTAAAGTATAGCTGTGGATACGCTAAGATTCTAAAAATACAAAAAACAAAACCAACAACAAAACAAAACTCAGTTAAAGACCTTTGAGATAGGGTAAGCAACACAGCACTCTACTATCCTTCAGAATGGAGAGGAAGCTGGGATACATTAGGTAGTGAATTATTTGGTTGTCAGGGCAATGACAGGTATCATTTAAAGCCTAAGTATACAAGGGTAGTAAAATTCTTCAGTTCTGGCAAAACATAGAGTTCTAAAAAAAGGGAGTCGATTTGGGGAAAGGAAGTTCTTTTTTTTTTTTTTTTTTTTATCTTTTCACATTTATAGAGAGAAATTATCTTTTTGTCTTCAGTGCATAGTTATTTCTATTTTACTTTTTGACAGATAGAGAGAGAGACAGAGACAGAGACAGAGACAGTTAGAGAACCGAACTGTGGGAACTCCCCAGTTCAGCATGTGGGTCCTGCCTGGGCCGGAGCCGGGATTGGATCCTCGGTCCTCATGGCCTCAAAGCGAGCGCTCAACCCGCTGAGCCGTCCCGGCTTTCCCTGGAAAGGAAGTTCTTGGTTAAATAAATGAAAAAGAAATAAGTCAGATAGACACAAACCGTTATAAGAATTCTGCTTGACAAAAGGATTCCATTTTCAGAAAATAGAACAGGCGAGAATAAGCAAGGAAGAAGTTAATACTGCTTTCTGTGATCCTATCACTAAAGCAGTGCTAGTCAAAGAAAAAGCTGTGAACTAGTTCTTATAAGTAAATTATCAGCAGCAAAGATATCAATACCATAATTGGTGTTTGGAAATTTTAGACCATAATAATAAAATTGTCTGTTGAGTCCAATAATGGAAACATTTTGCTTGTATTTGTGTGCATTTTTAAATATTCTAGTTAACTTATTTTATTTCATTTTACAAAACTCTTAGTGCACAAAACACCATGTTGGAAGTTAATAAAACAATTTTTTTTTTTTAACCACAGATAACTTGACTAGCATCCATCTAAAGGAATTAACCGTAGGCACCTAAAAAGTCAAGAGAGTAGGGCCTTTTTCTCTGTTAAATTTTAACGTGAAAGTTGATTTGGGTGTTTGGAGACTAATCACAGTTCAGATTCATCCTTTTGCATGTGGTTTTTCAATTTTACTAGCATCATTTACTTAAGAGGTTTTCTTTTCCCTACGGTCTATTTTTTGCTCCTTTTCCAAAAATAGTCTCTCCAAATATTTGTGGTTTTATTTATGTGTTTTCAATTCTGTTCCATTGGTCTGTGTATATGTTTTTCTGCCAATACCAAGCTGTTTTGATTACTAAGGCTTTGGAGTAAAGATTGAATTTGAAGAGTGTGATGCCTTCAGCTTTATTCTTTTTTCTTGGGGTCGCTATGGCAATTTTGGAATTTTTGTGGTTCCGTACAAATTTGATGATTTAAAAAATCTAATTTTTAAAAGAATTTTTGTGATATTTTGATACCAAAATTAAGTCAAAATGGATTAAAGACCTCCACATAAGACCCAAAACAATAAACCAAATAGAAGAAAGCATTGGTACTAAACTTATAGACATTGAGTTCAGGGAGGACTTTATAAACCAGACCTCAAGGCAAGGGCAGTAAAACGAAAATAAATGAATGGGAATTTAACAAACTAAAAGGCTTCCACACAGCAAAGAAACTCATGAACAAAGCAAAGAGGCAACCAATCAATTGGGAGAAAATATTGGCAAACAATGCCTCTGATAAGGCGCTAGTATTAAAATATTTAGGGGAAAGCCTGGATGGCGTAGTGGGTTAAGCGCTCACTTTGCAGCGCCGGGGACCGAGGATCAAATCCCGGCCCCGGCCCGTGTGGACCCATATGCTGAACTGGGGAGTTCCCCCAGTTCAGTTCTCTCTCTGTCTCTGTCTCTGTATCTCTCTCTCTGTCAAAAAATTAATAAAATAAATAAAATTTAAAAAAATAAAATAAAATATATAAAAAACGTGTACAACTCAACAACAAAAAACAAGCAATCCAATTAAAAAATAGGCAGAAGACCTAAAAGACACTTCATCCACAACGATGTATAAATGTCCAATAGACATGAAAAACTGTTCAACTTCATTAGCTATTAGGAAAATGCAAATCAAAACCACAATGAGATACCATCTCACACCTGCTAGAACAGCTATAGTCAATAAAGCAAGGAACAACAAGTACTGGAGAGGCTGTGGAGGAAAAGAACCCCTTTTACAATGGTGGTGGGAACGCAAATTGGTATAACTACTACAGAAAACAGTATGGAGATTCCTCAGAAAATTGAGCATTGAGCTACCCCATTACCTAGAAATCCCCCTTCTGGGTATCTACGCAAAAAACTTGAAAACCTTAGTCCATTAAAAAAATATGTACCCCAATACTTGATACAGTGTTGTTCACATGGCCAAGTCTTGGAAACAACCAAAGTGCCTTTTGATAGCTCACTGGCTAAAAAAGCCATGGTACATATATACATTGGATTACTACTCAGCTATGAGAAAAGATGAAATCCAATTTGTAATAACATGGATGCAACTTGAGATTATCATGCTAAGCAAAATAAGCCAGACAGAAAAAGCTAAGAACCACATGACTTCACACATGTGGAATATAAAACTAAAAGTAACAAAGAAACAAAATCTCATGAACACAGTCAATAGTTTAGTGGTTACCTGAGGGTAAGGGGGGAGAAGGGTAGGAGAGGAGAAAGGAGGAGCTAAATATATGGTGATGGAAAGAAAGCTCACTCTGGGTGGTGAACATATATTGTAACACATAGACAAAGTACTGTGGATTTATACACCTGGAACACATGTAACTTTTACTAACTAATGTAACCCTAAAAATCTAACAATAATACAAAAAAATTAGTATAGTAGATTATTGGAAAGGTGGAAAGTGCCTAGTAACTTGTACTTAGGTGCAGAATAAAAAAATTAATATAGTATTTTGAAATCCTTTCTGACCAAGTGGAATATTGACCCTCCATTTGACTCAGTCTCAGAAACAAGTTACCTGTTTACAATATAAGGTCATTAGAAACAACTTGGAAAGAAACTACTAGGAAGCAGATATTGACAGAAAATTGTCTTCTCATCTTTTTTGTTCAGCATCTAACCCCAAATATATGAAGATTTAATTTCTCCTAATTTGGTTCACAGATATCTTTCAAATAGAAGATAATTTCTCTTGATAAAATACAAATATAATATTGCCAATATGAACATCTGTTAATTCACAAAACAAATGAAAAAAAGCTGCCAGTTCATAAGAAAATTGGATATTATTTCTTTTTTTTTGGGGGGGGGGATAATCCCCTTACTTTATTTTTTATTACAGTTATTGAGATGACATTGGTAAACAAAGTTATATAGGTACTACATATAGAACTCTACAATACAGGATCTATATCCCCTTACTTTACTTTTTAAATAATTTTATTAGGCTAACATTGGCTAGTGAAATGATATGGTTTCAAGTGTATATTTCTATAATATATTATCATATATTGCATTGTGTGCTTACTAGCTAAAGTCAGTTCTCCTTCCTTTACCATATATTTAACCATCTTTACCCTCACCTACTACCCACCTCCCTTCCTCTGGTGACCACTAAACTGTTGTCTGTGTCAACAAGTTTTTGTTTATCTTGTCTTTTTTATTGCTGTCAGTTTTATATACCACATATGAGTGAAATTATATGGTTCTTGACTTTTCCTGTCTTACATATTTCTTAGCAAGATAATCTCAAGATCCATCAATGTTTTTGCAATTTGCAATGTTTTGTCTTTTCTTATAGCTGAGCAATATTTCATTGTGTGCATGTGTATATTCTATATCCAGTATGTTCAGCTTTGTTTCCCTCATTTTTGAACATTACAAAATTTTAACATTTTTACATATTTCTATTAATAAGTAATTCTCCAAATTATTTTCTTTAAAATATGCTCATGATTTTAATTAAGAGATTTATTACCAGAATTATTTTAGGTGCCAAATTTTGTAAAAATATAATAAAAGTTTATTTAGAAGTTTTTGAAATGCTGAGATCACTTGCAAAACAGTTATTGAGTTAACTGTAATCATCTATCAGTTTTAAGTTTCAAATGACACTGCTAACTTAATTCTAATTACAGCTCTCTAAACACATCATTATAACATTAAAATATTTTTTACAAGAATTGAGGCTTGATAACTTATTCATTGAGAAATATATGGATAAATTTAATGTGCATAAACTAACAAAGTCTATTGAAGCTGTGTGCATTAAAGACAATTCTTTTAAATGAGTACTTAATTCAAGGCTTGCAAAATCATATGCACACACAAACTATTTAAAATAATGATATTGGTTATTTCAGGGGTATCCACATTTTTGGCTTCCTAGGATTACATTGGAAAAAGAAGTATTGTCTTGGGCCACACATAAAATATACTAATATTAATAATAGTTGATGAGCTAAAAGTAAAAAATTGCAAAAAATCACACCTTTTAAGAGTTTATAAGTTCATGTTAAGCTGTATTCAAAGTCATCCTGGGCCTCATGCAGCACACAGGCCACAGGGTAAACAAGCCTAGATTATTGAAAATTTCAAAACAGTTTGTTAGTTATTAAAATTCTCCCTGACTTCTTATCCCTTCCCAAACACATTTATAGATGGAATCTAGAATAAATGATAAAACTTAAAACAAGCCAAAATAAAACTGAGAGACTGTCTAATCAAAACATAAATTGATATTATTTCAGGAAGTTTTCTATTCCAAGTTCTTGCCACTAAATCTCCACAAGGACTCTGAGTTTTTGGTCCCTTCATTCTTTATTGAGGACTCTTGATTCAGAAATACTTTAGGTTCTTTTCAGCCCCAAAGAAATGAAAACATATGTACACCCAAAAACTTGTATATGAGTGTTCATAGCAGCATTTTTTATAACAATTGAAGAAAACAAGCAACTGAGATATTGAACAATTGATGAATAGGTAAATAAAATGTCATAGATTCATAAACTAAAATATTATTCAATCATAAAACCATTTACAACAAGATAAACTTTGAAAACATAATGTCAAGTGAAAGAACCCAGTCACAAAATATAACACATAATATGATTTCATAGAAGTCTTAAGTAGGCAAATTTAAATTGATAGAAATTATATTCATGGTTTTCTGGGGTGTTATAGCTAAAAGGTATGAGATCTCATAATGGATATGCTCTAAAATTGATTGTGGTGATGGTTGCACAACTAGGTGGTGGTACTAAAAACATGAAATTGTACACTTTATATAGGTGTATGTTTTGTGAATTATATCTCAATAAAGCTGTTGCATGTATATGTATATAGAATTGTTTCTCTCACTTTCTCTCTCTCTCTCTCTCTCTTTCTCTCCCTCCTTCCCACCTAAGTTCATGGATTTGATATCCATCTCTTTTCCATTTCCTAACTGACAAGCAAAATTCTTTATTTCTAATGAGATTTGGAGAGATGTCCCACTTACTGTACACCTCAAAAGTGCAGGGTGACAATGAAATGGAATGCTGCTCTCTGAGGATCTAGAGTAATGTGGGTGTAAATAGATTAGAATGTTCTCACTAGCTAGGGAATAAGAAGCACCCACACTTGTCCACCTTCTATCTATACAAAGAGTATTTGATCATAGAGGAGTCTAAGAGAGAAACAGATAAGAGTTTGATAGAAAAGAACTCAGGAAGTTTGCCAGACACAGAAGGAAATGGCATATGTCCTAAATCTTCAAATCAATTACGAGCCTGCAGAGAGCAGTTACCCCAAAAGAAAACCTCTGTGCAGGGAATGAAAAATGGAATCATACAGATCATCTGCTAAAGGGGAAAAACAGAAGACAGCATAAAACAAACAAACAAACAAATAAAAAACCTTTTTTCTCTAAGTGATTCCAAACTTTCATGCTAAATATTTTTCAAGTCTCTACCAATATCTTTGTGGCTATTACTTCAACACGACCTTGCATAAACTGTAAAACTTGGTGCTATAAAGTGGAAAAAAAAAAAAAGGAAAGAAACATTTTGCTTTTTATGTTCTCTAGCTTATGCTTGAAAAAGTGAATAGTAATTTTCACAACTGAGAGAGCCCAAATTAACAACCCATCCTGACTAAACTAAATTTCTAATTATGGTGAACTGAGGGCAGGGTGGCTAAAAATATGGCTACCATCTGAACACTTGGAGCAAATGGCTTTTACTAAAAAATGAATCTCTATAGGAAACAGGTGAAAATTTATTTTTCATAAATAATATGAACTCAAGCTCATTATATAAGAGGAATTGTTGAAACATGGTAATTAAAAAGCACAAATAGAAAACAAGGATCCCAGAATATAGAGGCAAAAGATATTATAGTGAGTACTTCAGGGAAGCATGTTAATTACCTAGAAAGCCTCCTAGATAAAGTATTTAAGAACTAGAAATAAAAAAGGTATGAAAGGACATAAATTGGGAAGTAAATCATAAATGACATGAGAAATTCGTTATAGCCAATACAAGTGTAATGGACCTTCCAAGTATACAAATCATGGATAGAGGAAAGGCATCAGAGGAGACAAGTTTTCTGCCCTGAAGAAAAACTTAGAAAGTATTGCCAGGACCAGCATTGATAGCATCTCATGGCTTCTCGTTTTAGGTATCATTGTGGCTCTTCCAGGCCTCTTAATTCCCTGCTGCATTTTATTTTAGTTGTTCTACTTAAATCTAACACAGATACCTGGCACAAAACTGAGCTGATATCTAGGAGGTTTAGGAAATACACTTTTGTGAATCTTATATTATTATCTTTTAACAATATCTTTAAGTCTTAAATCAACATTGCTTGTGGTTCAATGTTTTATAGATTTCAGTTTTTACTTATCGATCCTCATACCAATGGTTTGGGTAAGAAGAAACATCTGACTAATGAACATCAAGATTTGTTCAGAATTATGAGTGTTCCTGTCTGTAATTTTGTTACAGCAGTCTCACCTTATCTACAGGGAATATATTCCAAGACCCCCAGTGGATGCTTAAAAGCATGGATAATACTGAACTCCTATATGAGTATACTATGATTTTCTCTTATAGATATACACTATTCACTTAAAGGAAGCACTTTATGGCTTTTCTTTGGCATATTCCAATTTCCAGCATCACTACTCCTGCACTATAGAGCAAAAATTTAGTTAGATAAGGGTTACTTGAACACAAGCACCGCGATAACACAAGAGTCAACCTGATCATCAAAATGGTTAAGTTGACTAATGGGTGGGGAGAATATACAACATGGCTACACTGGATAAAATAATGTTTTGTGTCCCAGCCAGGATGGTTCAGGAGTGTGAGAGACTTCCTTATGCTACTCAGGCATACAATTTAAAATTTAGGAATTATGTCAATTACCATGGGCACCTGAAACTGCAGCAAGGATTAAGAGACAAAGAAGGGCCACTGTATTAATAGGGTTAAGTCTGTACAGTTCAGATCTTTCTTACTTTAGGATAAATTTTCTTTCAGAAGAGACTTCAAGACCTCCTCTTATATGCAAGTGATCCTTGTCTGCTTATCTAATTAACCCAGGAGATAGACTTTTAATCCCTTGACATACAAAAAGACATCTGGGATATGTCATGTGTTTCTTAAGCCATTGCAAACTTCATCACCTCTGAAATGCATGCAGATTTAGTTTGCTTTGAGTGCAATTATAATGCAAATATTATCAAGAAATAAGTATATATATTGAATGTTAAAGTGAAAACTGTAGAAATAATCCCTTTAAGATGCCTGTTCTGAATATGCACAGAAGTGACACCAAAACCAAATGGGTTATTTGAGTGAAAACGGTGAGACGGATACTCAACAAAATCTTATGGCTAACTATTCAACAGATGATTCAAATTCAAGTGAAGGTAGTCCTACCCAATGTAATGTTCATAAATGCACAAGACCTATATCTATATCAAGCAGTGATTATTGTAATTCAGGAGATGTAGAATGAACTTTGGGGAAAAAAAGAAAATATTTCAAATATAAAACCATTTACCCAAATTGCTGTTATCAATGCTTCAGTTTTGCCAATACTAGGAGCAAATTGTATGCTTCCTTGTGTTTTGAAACAAGTACTAAGTCATGATTTTTTTTTAATGATAACTATAGAAACAAATAGATACCCAAGTAAAAAAATAAAGGATATGAATTCAAAAAAGCACAAGAAGTGGTTTCCAGTAACAAGTGATGAAATGAAAGCATATCTTGTGTTATGTATCATAGTGTCACAAGTACAAAAACCTAAAAAGGTATGTATTGATCAATAAGAGCAACATAAGAGACACCGATATTTTCTAAAACTATGCCTTCCAAATATTTCTTGGCTATAATCAAATTTTCTTCACTTTGTAAATAGTGAAATTGTATGAAAAACAAAATAAAACAACAACAACAAAACATAATACAAAAAGTGAGAAGTGTAGTCCACTATTTGAATAATAAGTTTGAACAATTATACACTCCACGTAAAGATGTTTCCCTAAATGAGTCACTGATGAAATTCAAAGGACAGCAATTTATAGCTACCAAATGTGACATATTTAGAATCAAAGTATAAAAGTTGTGTGAATTTAATACTGGATATTGCACCCACAAACGTTAAGTTGAAAAATAAATATTTTTTGCTCACATAGAATTTAATTTAATTCATGTCATGGGGTTAAGCATGCTTATATACATCTAAAACTGTCCTACACCCATTTCATTCCCAGGATGAACTTTGTCAACCTGCAAATATGCTTCCTGTGGTTTCTAGTTCATAAGACATTATCAAGGAAATTTGAATCTTAATCTCAGAGAACAGACATATGTGTGCACACATGTGCTTATGTGTATAAATATACACTTATATGTGTATACACGTGCCTACATACACACATGTACACACAGAACTGATCATTTTTCCCCTTGACAAATATGTTATTTTAGGTTATAAATTGAATGGAATAATCTAGTACTGAAAATAAAAATATGACTTCTGAATCTCAGCTTCCTAGTTTATGAATCATAATACAGTATCTGGCTTCAAAATACCACATTACATTGCATTGTAAAATAAAGTTTCAGAAATGAAAGTGTTTTGGTTTTGCCAGGATAATGATGAAAGCAGTAAAAATTAAATAAATTCTTAGTTTCTTATTCTAAAGAATTTCAGATTATAAATAGTTGATCAAACAGATTATTAGCAGTTTGTATTGTCTTTAAAAAGGCAGTAGAATAGTTCATAAACTTATAAAGAAATTTATAACCCTGAACATACTTAGAAATTGTACTTAGAATTATCTTGGTTAATTAATTGTTTTTTGTTTTTTAGAAACAGCATTATAATATGTTTTCTGTTTAATTGCATAGATCACTAGGGTCTAACTGGGTTTCTAAAGTATAACTTTCAGAAATTATAATGTATAGTATTTAAAATAGCTGTTCTGATGCTACTTCAAATATTCTTATTTAATAGTTCAAATAATGAATACCTTTTATTTGTATAAGGAGAAAAAAATTTAGAAAGACAATATAAAATTAAATCATGCATCTATTCACAAATAATTTTATGTTTCATGCAAGTCTCTGCATATTTATTTCCTCAGAAATGACCACACATTATTCTTTCCATTTCTGTGATTTTCTTTTTAGTTTTTCCTGTGATCACACATTATATTCCTTTTTACACTGAGAAAGTAGTTGCCTTCCTTTGAAGACATTCCTCTCAACACAAAATATCACTGTCTCCACAAAGAACTTTTGATGCAACTGGATGTCCAAATCCATACTTGATCATACTTGTAAAGCATTGTCATCTAACAGAAAACTTCCATAGGCCTACATGTTTGGCCTTATTTCCCTTCTGAATTTATTACAGGCCTGACTCTGTGATAAATTCAGAAGGGACATAAAGTATAATTGCTTGGGAATTTCTGTGTGGCTGCTAATTTCTTCCTGAGGTGGCATGTTTCACTCTAAAAGTTGTTATCATGTTTATTTCTTCAACTTCGAAGAAAAAAAAACAAAACCTATAAAAACTCAAACTCTAGATATGTTTTATTTACCAATGAAAGGGCAATTGGCAGAATCCTAATGATTTCAAATATTTTGTAAGATTTTTAACTTTAGATCAGAACTGCATCTTGAAAACGTGATATTAGCCCCTATATTATTTCCAATGAGGGTGCCTACATTCTTTTAATATGGTGAAAACAAAGCAAGTAAGTTTCCTCAGTCGTGATATAATGTATATTTATACCTACTCAAACCCTGATTAAACATAACAACAAATGGATAGATATTCATTTAAATAAAGACACACAGTTATTTCTCCATTGATAAGTATTTTCTTATGGCAGACAAATTTACAAATCTAATTTTATAAGAGTATAAAGTGATTTTTGCATAAGTTAGCAAGAAAACATTGTTTATATCATTTTTTCCATATAAGAAAATTATTTATATAACCCTAGATATATCTACTCCTCTGAAAGAAAAAATAAAAACTTTTGCTATTGATTTTGTATCTGTTTAAATTTGCCTTCCACTCATAGGCAGGACTATCTATGTGTGACCCTACCTATAGGAGAGATGATAGAAATATAAATTTCTTTTAGGTTCTTCTAAAGTCTGTGTTTACTAGCATCATATAATACCCTACATAACCTTATGGATTTGTGACTCCAGCTTGACTGCTTTTATCTTATACAATATCAGCTGACTCTGAATTCAGTGAGTTGATTTTGACCACTGATAGCTCTTGGTAGCTAGATATAATATCTTATCTATTTATCTATCATCTATTATTTATTTTATTATCTATCTACCTATCATCTATATCATCTATCATCTATATTTATTTACCTATTAATATCTATCTATATATCTACCTATCTACTTATCTACTTGCCTAGTATAATCTATCATTAACACATCTCTAGTCATTTTTTTTTTTTTAATCTTTGTTTTCAGACTCCCTAGAGAAGCTTGAAATTGAACCTGCCCATCTCAAGGTAAAACATTACCGGGTTCATGCATATACCTGGCAAGCCTCTTGGTAGTTGTTCAGTATAACAGAATAATGGAATATAATATAAACTGTTACTATGTATATCATGGTGCCTTGTTTATGTTATTGTGATCTGTATAGCTAGAGTCCAATTTATTTGTCCATTGTTACTATGCTAGTAAAAATATATAGATGAAAGTAATAAATTTGTGCCCAGGGAGCACATAATCTAGAGTGGATAAAACATATACCCATATAAAATAATATTACAATGTAAAATGATGCACAGTAGTGCCTACAGATTACCTAGGAAAAAATCCTATATCGTCTGCTTCTTAGGTGAATGACTTTAAACATATTAAATTCTACACAAATTTATTGACACACGGTAAGAATTCAATTACTATCTATGGCTACCACAGTTGTAGAAAGTCTTAATGGATAATGTAATCCAAAAATATGGGGTAATAAGGGCATTAACACAATTTGTTTTGATTAATTTTGAAGGCTCCACATTAAGGACACTGTTATGAGGAACTACTGGAAACATTCTCCTTTCTTTATCTTTTTCACTGATTACTGTAACCCATATACAATAAATCTACAGTAAAGAGAAGGAAATGTAAAACTTTATGATTCTTCATATTGAACACAGTTTTTAAAAATATACAATGTATATTAGGCCTGCTTCAATTATGCGGCTATTGGAAATTTTTTCTCTTTGTTTAATCTGCCTGATTGATCCCAAATTAGCTTGGTTGGTAAAGGCAAACTTCACATCAGGCATATTTTGTGTGTGTGTGTGTGTGTGTGTGTGTGTGTGTGTGTGTCTCATATGGGTCCTCATTCTGGTCCTCAACTGGACTAGTCACCTCTAGCCCCATTTGTTCTATGTCTTGACACTTGGTCTGCCTCATTCCACTGATTTAACTGGTTGTATTTCCAACATATCTTCACGTATCTCTGAATTGACTGGGAGCTTCCCAATCAACATTACAACTTAACTTTAACCAAAGGCAAAGATCATTTATACATTGTTCAAAACTAAAGCATTGATAAAGCATTCTAAGCTTCAATCTCACTTCAGGCAATCTGGAAATACCATTTCCCTAAAACTACACTCCTTGTGGGATTAAGTCATTTTAACAACTTGAATGGAATGATAATCGACAAGTAAAAGGATTAAATTGCAGGCACAAAGAATGTTTTCAGTAGTGGGATATTAGGATGTTTGTGGCTTTGGCAATTCCTCAAAGAATGAAACATGAATTTACCATATGATTTAGTAATTTCACTTCTAAGTATATGTAAACAAAATGAAAACATATATTCACACAAAAATTTGTACATGAGTATTCATAGATGCATTATTAATAATAGACCCAAAGCAAAAACAAACCAATGTGTATCAACTGATGAATGGATGAATAAAATGTGGTATATCCATACAATGGATTACTATGCCACTATAAATGAAAATTAAGTCCCAATGCATGCTACAACATGGATGAACCTCGAAAATACTAGGCTAAATGAAAGAAGTCAGACACAGAAGTCATATATTATGTGACTGAATTTATATAAAATGTCTAGAATAAGCAAATTCATAGAAAGAGAAAGTAGTTTAGTGGTTATTAGAGGTGATGGTCTTGTGGAGTAGAGAAGAATGGGGTATGATTATTAATAGATACAGTGTCCCCCTGTTGGATTAAAATATTTTTTTATATTTAGATTGTGATGATGATATGCAAAGTCTGGAAATATAGTAAAACCACTAAATCATTCACTTCCAATGAAAGAAAAAGAGAAAGAGGGACAGGGACTAGCAGAAGGGGAAAGGGAAACAAAGCAGTTAGTTGGAGAATATAGGAAAATAAAATGGGACAACATAGGTAGATGCCTCAGACATTTCATGGTTTTTGACATGCCTCTGCTATTCTAGAAACTTCAGGGGAAAGTGTATAAATGAGAAATGTGTTTGTCACAGAAAGTCACTAAAATAATTCATTATCATTTTGTCTTCAGGATGTATTCATTATTACTATAGATTTATGTTAGAGGAAAATCATTATAGTATACTTGGCTATAAGTATACTATATAAGATAAAACTTAAAAGTTTTATCTCAGAAAGCTATTTTTTTTTTTTTTAGTTTTGTGTATTGATTTGGAGTTTGTTTTTCAGAGAATCGTCATACTATATGCTAAGGTACATAATTTTACTTTATTCCTACCCCTTTTAGTAAATAAATATGTTGACTTGATTATATTAGTCTATTATAATGTATTAAAATTGATTAGAACATATAATATGACTACAAGCAATAAAATTGAATTTTTAGTCACTAAAAATGTTATATAATCTGTGTTCATATGTAATTTATTATACTCTAAAATTATGTGATATACTCACCATACATAAATATTTCAAAATTTTATAAGAAAAACAGAATTCCAATATCTTAATTTTTTAAAAAAGATTTAATTGATCTGCAGCACTACACACATTTGTCAAATTCTACTTAATTTTGATCAAATTAGATTCATGTTACCCAGTTTAATGGAATATTAAATCTTGCATTTAAAATAAATACTGTGTTCCTTTAAAAATAGTGCATTCTCATTTAATCAATCAATATGTAGCTTTAATATGACTGTTCTCCCCAAAGAAATTACTTTCTGATCACTGTTCATTAATCAAACTTTCAATATTAGTAATATGTATTGGTCCAAATGTTTCATGTTGAGCTATTATTATACCTGTGTTGTTTTTTCTCTTGCCCACTAAGCCTGTCAAAATGCAAATTGCTTTTTCTGACCAAACCTACAGGAGGAGCACAGCCGGGCTCCTTTTTATACAAAATCACCAACAGATTTGTTAACAGCTGCTCTTGGGATCTGTGCACGTAATGGAAACTTCAGGACCTTGCAGGACCCACAGATTCTCTGTCTGCAGCACAAAAATTATTTAACAGTAGGTGACACTTTTGGCAGTGTATAATTAAAGGACTTGTTTTAGAAAAATTACACACTGTGAAACACAGAATAAAAAGGCGGGGGGTGATAACACACATGAGAGCACAATTTAGATTAAGGCAGAAAATGAGCACAGCTGGGAGCTTGACAATTTTGGCTGTTGCTTAAGGTCAGATTTAGAAAAACAAATCACTGTATGTTTCAACATTATTCAGGTGATGGAAGAATCAATAACATAATTAAAAATATATTTTCTTCATTATTGTGCTAATTATTGTGCTATATCTTCTGGAGAATATTATAAACAAGTTCAAAACATAACAAACCAGAGGTCATCATTTAATTAGGACACCAGTTTCACCTCTTTAAAGCACTGATATCTATTTTGTAGAGTACTAAAGAGAATGTAAGAAAAATTTAAGTGAATTTTAGTTGTGTTATTCTGAACACAAATGCTTTGGTTCAAATTCAATGGCTGTAGTAAATCTTTAGAACAAGACAGCTTTGGATCAATGAAGTTAGCATAGCGGGTCATATATCTTTCAAAATCTACTTGTTAAGTGTTTATCACCTTTTGCTATTAAAAGCAACGGTTGTTCTCTAGTTTAGAAACTAGGTTTTAAAACTCAATTAGAAACTAAAGAGATGTAATATGCTCCATTCCTAAGAGTTGTACATCTTATTCATTCATAACTTAACATGATTAAATTTTTCACAGTCATTGCTTTCACCATGGAAGGTGAACTAACTCCTGGAATGTCTACCACAATTTACTACCTTTACCTACCTGTGAAATGTATATGTATGTATGTGTGTGTGTATATATATATACACACACACACACACACACATATACATATATATATATATAATAATACTGCATGTACACATTTTGGTCTACCTTTTGTGCTTAACATTACATTAGTGAGATTTCTTAATGTTGTTACATGTAATTGTTACATTTTCACTGATGTACAAAGAATCTCATTATATGAATTTGCCATTCTATATCTGGTTAATATTGATGAACATTTTAGCTATTATAATTAATGCTGTTATAAATGTTTTTACATGTATTTTGGTTAACTATGTAAGCACATTGTTAAGCATATACATAGGTATAGAAGGACTGTTGTATAAAATGTATGAATATTTAGCTTCAATAAATACTGGCAAATAATTTTCCAAAGTCAGTGTACCAAGTCACACTCCCACCATCTGTATATGATAGCCCAAAGCATAAATACAGCCACATATAAGTGAGCACAAGTTCCCTAAGATAAGAGAAGCAGGCAAGTGGTCATTAATAAGAGGAAAAGGAACGTGTCACAGGCTGCTTTTACGCAACGAGGCAAACAATGGGCAGGTCTAAGAAGTCAGTTGAAATGGTAGTCATTGGTACAATTGTAGTATGGATAACCATGTTAACAATACTCAGATTAAAAAATCTGGTTGGGGAAGTCGGGATGGCTCAGTGGGTTAAGCGCTCACTTTGCAGCACCAGGGACCCACGATCGAATCCCAGCCCCGGCCCGTGCGGACCCATATGCTGAACTGGGGAGTGCCCCCAGTTCAGTTCTCTCTCTGTCTCTGTATCTCTCTCTCTCTGTATCTCTCTCTCTCTCTCTCTCTCTCTCTCTCTCTCTCTCTCTCTCTCTCACAAAAAAAAAAAAAAAAAAAAAAAAAAAAAAAAAAAAAAAAAAAAAAAAAAAATCTGGTTAAAGAAGAAGCCAAAAAAAGAATGAACCTAGGCTAAGTATAGAATATTTGAGGTCAGAACCCAGGAACAAGGCACTAAGAACATTTTAACACTAATTCAATAACTTTGGGAGCTTGGTGTCTGTCCTAATTTATTTTTGTCCAGATTCAACTGTTCTGGAGTGCTACCCAAAGGGAGAATATTAAGCACAAAAAGCTAAAAGGGTGAGATAGGGGGATAAAAACAAATGATTGCAACAGTTCTCTTTACCTTGAAGAATAACTGAAAGAAATAGTTAAAAATGGTGTCTGAAATGGGGATGCCGGGATGGCTCAGCAGGTTAAGCACTTGTCTTGCAACCCCGGGGAATGAGGAGGATAGAATCCCTGCCCCAGCCCATGTGGACCCATGTGTTGAACTGAGGTGTGGCCCCCAGTTTAATTTTTGCAGGAGTGAGCTTCCCACGTGGGAGGCCCCTAGTTCCACCCCCAGCTTGTGGGGGACATGCCTCCCATGCGGGAGGCCCCCAGCCCAGTTTCTGCCCTGTGTGACCACCCTACCCACCTGTGTGGAATGAAACTGTCAAAAATGGATGACACAACTATGGAGACTGCTCTGGGCCCTCCCCACTTCTTTCTTTCTCTCTGTCTCTCTGTCTATCTCTGTCTCTGTTTCTCTGTCAAAAACAACAAAATAAATCTTTAAAAAAATGATGTCTGAAACAAGGGATCAAGAGGAAGAAAGGAACTCACATTATAAAAAAACAATATAGTGAAACTGTTGTTACATACATACAGATTTATCATTTATCCTTTTCTATTGATTCTTGGCAATGGATTCCAAATTACTGTATATTTTCCGAGTTCTGAAAAAAACCATTATAAAATTTACATGAAATAAAATTTCACTGAAAGAATATACTATCATTTTTAAATTATATATAATCATAAGCTCCGAAAGTTAATATACTTGATATTTTCCGATTATTTTAATTACTTTTCACCTAAAATAATGGCTAACAGTATGTTAACTAATAGGAATAAACACGTTCTAAAAAAATGTACTGTTCTTATGAGCAAATGTATCTTCTTACTTTCAGAAGCAAAAGCAGAGCTTTTCAATTTAGGTAGCTTTATTAGGAGTCTTTCGAAAGATCAAGGTCATGTTACGTATTTATAAAACCCAAAAATATATAAGAATTGTTTTCATAGGACAATATTTTAATTAAAACTTTGTAAATGCTATGATTACTGAGGATTTACAGAGTTTAAAAAAAGACCAAAAAACATCATTCATTAAACGTCCCTAGGGAGCAAAGCTATTCCAGTTAATTACATATCTGATTGCCAATTTTAGCCTAATATTCTGCTTATTGAATGACTTTTTTATCCTTTAAAATTATATATATATCCATCCTTATATTGAAATAGACTGATCATAGGCAATTGGTAAATTACAACTCCTCTTCAAATGTTAGCCAGTAATACAATACGATGTGAGATTAAGAGAAATTAATATTGAAATACCTAACGGTAATAATTTATCATTTTTAGAATCTCACCAAAATTCTTCTTTTAGACTTATTAGACTTCTATGTGTTATCTTCTCACTTTCAAAAAATATTACAAATTATATGTGATACTCTTTCAATTGTTCAAGTGTTCAGTTTAAATGAACACTCTATTTGGAGATTAAAAAAAATTGTAACTAGTCATCATATCTTTTTAAAACTAGATTCTTATTATTTTATTCCAACTTCTCAAGCCCCAACATTTTAAGTTTATTTCTTAGTGATCTGAGGTCTCTTTTAGGCAGTAAGTAATCATACACATTTTTAGACTTCAAATTGAAAAGTTTATTAACATAGCTTTATAAATTCAGCATTTGGAATTGTTCTTAAATGCTTTGAGCTTTGTTTATATTATTTTCTGATGTTGGATAATTTACAAATTTTATTTGAACAAAAATTAAATGTAATATTTGAATTTTGAGCTACAAACTTCTTCCATTTCTCTCCCACCCCCACCCCACCCCACACATTTGATTCTTGCTACACTTTTCTGGTTCTTCAATGACAACCATGAGCTATCCTTACCAAATCTTTTGTTAAATGCTCTATTCAAGATTTTTTTCTCTTTTGCATGTATTAAATGGGAGTTACTCACTTTTATAAGAATGAAATCTGAAATAATAATATTCCATGGATGGTTTTTATTTTTTTATTTTTCATTGTAAATAAGACACAATGCATTTATATTTGTGTATGTATAATGTCATTCAAATAAAAATCTGTTTTCTTTTTTTCTCTGAAATGGACAAGGTGATTCTAAAACTCGTGAAAATGCACAGAACCAAGAATAGCCAAGGTGATCTTGGAAAACAAAACAAAACAAAATCTACTAGATAATGAATATAACATGCTATTAACACTATTGTAGACAAAATTACCAAAGGGACAGAAGAATGAGTCCAGAAAAAGTTACATGTATACCCATATATGATTATCTCATTTACAATCGACAGACAATGCAGTGTAACAGAGTCATAACTTTTTTTAATAGAATGTGCTGGATATTTGTATAAACACATAGAAAACAAAATATATACTGACTCTTCACACTATATACAAATTTTAATTTTAGATAGGCAATCTAAATGGAAAAATAAAATAATACACTTTGTAGAAGAAAACAGAAAAATTCCTACATTAATTTGGAGTAAACTAAGACAAAAAAGTACTCATCTCTGAGGGGATAATTGATAATTGTGTCATATTAAAGTTTAAAATTTTTGCTTAACAAAACAATTTTAAGAGAATAAAAAATTGTTTCATAGAATTAGAGATGGGCGGGGGGGGGGGGGAGCCAGGAAGGCTCAGTGGGTTAAGTGCTCACTTTGCAGCACCGGGGACCAAGGATCGAATCCTGACCCGGCCCATGTGGACCCATATACCCATATGCTTAACTGGGGAGTTCCCCCAGTTCAGTTTTCTCTTTGTCTCTGTATCTCTCTCTCTTTCTCTCTCTCTCTCTCTCTCTCTCTCTCTCTCTCTCTCTCTCTCTCTCTCTCTGTCAAAAACAAAAACAAATACAAAAGACTTAGAGATGGGGGTATGCTGGGATAGCTCAACAGGTTGAGCATTTGTCTTGCAAACGTGAAGTCAGGGATTGAGTCTTGGCACCAGCCCTGTGCAGACTCATACACTGAACTGGGGTATGCTTCCCATGCGGAAGGCTCCTGGTTTTTGTTTCCAACCCACTCAGCACCACATCCACCTGTATAGAATGAAACTATGTGGAAACTGATGATGTACAACTACGGAGGTTGGTCTGGGCCCTCCCCCTTCTTTCTGTCTCTCTTTTTGTCGTTCTCTCCCAAAACAATAAAATAAATCTTAAAAAAAATTAGAGAAGGTTGGGAAAGCCGGGACGGCTCAGCGGGTTGAGCGCTCGCTTTGAGGCCACAAGGACCGAGGATCGAATCCCGGCTCCGGCCCAGGCGGACCCACATGCTGAACTGGGGAGTTCCCACAGTTCGGTTCTCTAGCTGTCTCTGTCTCTGTCTCTCTCTCTATCTGTCAAAAGTAAAATAAAAATAAATATGCACTGAAGATAAAATAATTACTCTCTATAAATATTAAAAAAAAATTAGAGAAGGTATTTACACAGAGGTATTCAACAAATAACTCATACCCAAAATGTATAAGAAACTACTACAAATCATTGTAGAAGACATACACAAATGCACAGATAATCTGTAATGATGAAACCTAGTAGGGCCAATTCGTGGGAGAGAAGCCAGTATCTGAAGGAACAAAGCTTTGTTATATCAGATATAAGTGGCTGCACAGAGATAAAAATATTATGTACGAACAAAGAACATCTACTCAGAGTTGATTTATTGTTAAATATTGCTCATAGAAACATGTCACAAATTGTAATCAAAAGCGTGCTTGCTCATGATGAATTTCAAGTGGGGCTTTTGTAGTATTACCACCCACACAACCCTGTGAAAACTGTGTTTGGATAGTTTTTGAAGTTTAATTTGTTTGCAGAAAAAAACAGAGAAGTAGCTCTTGACAGAAACACTATAGAATCCTCCAAATTCTGCCTATTGTATTAATTATATATCCATTTCTGTCAAAAAATGTATTTCACAAAGATTTTTTGTAATTGCATAATATCTATGTGCAACAACTAAAAGGAAATGGAAACATGGATGTAAGACCTGAACAGATACATCAGAGGAAATAATTAACATATGAGAAGATTCTCGACATTAGTTGCCAAAGAAATTCAAATTAACACTTCAAAGCAATATTAATACTATATACATTAGAAACTCTACAATTTAAAAAAGCATTATAATGCAACATATTGGCAAGGATACAAAGCAAAAGAGACTTTCATGTGTTACTGATGGAAATAAAATGTAATAAAATTTCTTTGAAAACAAACCACAGGGCCATATCTACGAAAGCTGAGTATATACATCCCTATATTCCAATAATTCTATTTGTAGGTACAAACCCAACAGCATGTGCATTTATAGTCTCCAAAAGACAGGATTCAAAGTGCTCACTTTATCAGTATTTGGAATAATAGAACCAACCTAAATGCTCATCAATAGGTGAATGAAAAGTAAATGTTGGCAGATTCATATAATAAAATTATTGTATATTTTCACTTTAAATATGCAAAAATAATATAAGCTTTTAGAAGTTAAGATAGTGGTTACATTTAACTTGTTGATGGTGGCTAGTGACTGAAAGGGCATAAAGCGGCCCTCTGGAATTCTACTAATGAATTTCTTGATCAAGGTGTTAATAATAGACATGTTCTGTTTATCAAAATTCATCACTGTGCAATAAAACATAAAAATCAAAGATATAATTTATTTTACAGTTCCTATTCTGTTTAACAAACTTTTTAAGATCAAACTTTGGTCTCAAGAAAAAAAAAAAAGGGAAAGCCGGGATGGCTCAGTGGGTTAAGTGCTCACTTTGCAGCCCCTGGGACCGAGGATTGAATCCCAGCCCAGGCCCGTTAGGACTCATATGCTGAACTTGGGAGTGCCCCGAGTTCAGTTCTCACTGGGATGAGACCCCGGCCCAGTTCCTGTCCTGTGCAGCCCCGCGCCCACCTGTGGAGTGAAACCATGTGGAAAAACCAATGATGTGCAACTATGGAGACTGTTCTGGGCCCTCCCCCTTCTCCTTGTCTCTGTATCTTTCTTTCTCTCTTGCTCTCTCTCTGTCAAAAACGATAAAAATAAATCTTTAAATAAATGGATAGAAAAAGTACAAATCTCACCCATTCTTAAAATTTTTCAAAATATAAGCACTTTAGATTAATTATAAAGTTTTATAATTTAGCTGAGCTTTTTATTCATCTTTCACTCATTTTTTAAATTAAAATATTCTCCATAAATCATGTAGCAAGAGGCAAAATTTTACACAAATTTTTTAAATTTGCTATCATTTTTGAACTAATTAAGAAAACAATATCAAGTATATTAAGCCAAGAGTCCCCAACCCCTGGGCCATGGACCAAGTCTGTGGCCTGTTAGGAATTGGCTGCACAGCAGGAGGTGAGCTGTAGGAGAGTGAGCTAAGCTTTATCTGCATTTACAACTGGCCCCCATTGTTCACATCACTACCTGAGCTCCTCCTCCTGTAAGATCACAAGGAACACTAGATTATCATAGGAGCATAAACCCTTCTGTGAACTGTGCAAGTGAGCAATTTAAATGGAGCACTCCTTATGAGAATTTAATGCCCTATAATCTGAAGTGGAGCTGAGGCAGTGATGGTAGTGCTGAGGAATGGCTATAAATACAGATTAACTGTAGCAGAGGTTTGACCTCACAGGGGCCATAATAAATCAATTGCTTTCAGTCTCATATAAAAACACTATCAGTGAGTGGTAAGTGACAATAAAGCTGAATCTAGTTCTTAAATCATCCTGAAACCATCACCCCTCCTCCCCACCCTCCAACCTGAGTCCTTGGAAAAATTGTATTCCACCAACCCAGACCTGGTGACAAAAAGTTTGGGTATCATGGTATCAAGGTTCAAAGTAGACATGGATGCTGGAAGAGAAAGGCTTTTAAGTTTCTACTTCCCCTTTTTAAATGAAAGTTCCTGCCCCTTCTCCATACCTTATCAAGATAAGGAAACTGAGGCAGACATCACTTATACATATTCAATTTTTTAGTAAATGATAAAATTAGAACTTAACTCAGTTTTATTTTATACTATTTAGACAGAGTACATCTTCTCAATCATAACTATGTGTCCTTAGTATAACCTGATTCCTTAACTACACATGTAGTCTGAGTATTTCAAAATAAAACATAATTACAATTGGATCACATTACATATTGTCTTCTTCAAACTCTGATTATTTGTCATTTCAGCAACATAGAAACAAATCTAAGCATTCTGGATTACTCAAGGCCATACAAATGTTAGGCTTCACATTGATTCAGTGAAGATGGTAAAAAATATTTAGAACATAAAAGAAAAAATTTTTTTTTTAAATAAATTTGACTACATGCTCATTGACAACTAGTTAATAGAATAAAAGCATAAACACAGGCTGTTGGATTAATTCTTTCAGAGATTGGGAAAGATGCATCATATGCCTATATATATATATTGTTTATCTGGTGTATTGTTTAAATATGTAAGTTATATACAAAAAAACAAACTTTACCTAAAATAAAATACAACAGATCATGTGTGATTTTTGCACTCATGTTTATTACAAAGAGATTACCTGAAATATCAATCTCATTTTGTTCCATGCTTATACCAATACATTCAATGTATTTGTTAGAGACTAAAACTAGTGAAAATGGAAACAATGATAGTTTCAATAACATTGGGAAATTTGGTTACACTAGGCTTCATGAGGTAAATGCAAGTTGTATGAAATACTAACATTAGAAAACACATTAAAGGTTTTCTTTGCTATAACACGTAGTTAGTTAAGACCTCAAGCCAACGTACTGCCCTTAAGTACAAAGCATATGTTGTAAATGGCTTTTGGCTTTGTTGAACACTTTTGTAAAGTTGTTGCAGTATATATCTTTGCCAAAAAAGAAAATAAATAATGCTTCTGTAGTATTATTTTGAGGACATAATGTTAAAGTTGGTACCATTCCTAATGAATAACCTTTTGCAATGCAGCAGTGACAGCACTGAGATAGAGCTAGAAATATAAAGTGAAAAGAAATAATAAAAATGACTTTGTTGAAGCATTTGAAAACATGAAAAAAGTGTTTTTGGAAAGAGCTTTATAAACATTTAACCTCTAGGGAAACAACCAGATGGTAAGAAGATAAAGAGATATAATTAACAAACGTCAAATTATTATGTGATATAAAGGTTAGATTATTTTTGCATAAATCAAGGATATATAACATTCTAAATCAAGCCAAAATTTAAAATTAAAAGTTGTACAAGTCAAAACTAGATTATCATTATTAATACACTTAAAAGAATGAAAAAGGCAAAGTGTTTTTATTTTCCTGTTGGCTATCACATAAAAACTTGTTTATACCCTATTCCCTACAACTAAATGTAGATGAGTTGTATATTGCGTAGGTAGGTACAATGACTTTGAGCTGAGAATAGAAGTCAAGTTGAAGAAAGGCATTCATGTTTTAAAAGCAACATAAAATGGAGTAGTATTAATAAGATTTTATCTATATATATACCACACATACACACGCACACACACATATACATATAGGAGCTGGATATAGAGAAACAATTGTCAATATGCATATAAAAATGTTTTCAGTAATACATTTTTAAAGATAGGAGTAGTAGAATAGTAATTGAATGACTAAACCTTGGGAAGGTGTATACCTTAGGTGTAAAGAAACACAACTTTGAGGATTCTTGGATAGCTCAGCAAGTTGAGTGCTTGCCTTGCAATGAGAAATCTGGAGATCAAATCTCAGTCCTGGCCTGTGCAAACCCATATGCTGAACTATGGTGCAACTGGTAACTGCCAGGACATCTCTGTGTTAAAAGTTCTCGCTTCCCATCCAGGAGGCCCCACATCTACCTGTGTGGAATGAAACTATGTCACAACTAATGATGTGAAACTATAGAGACAGAGACTGCTCTGGGCCCTCTCCTCTCTCTCTCTTTCTCTCTCTCTCTCTCTCTCTCTCTCTCTCTCTCTCTCTCTCTCTCTCAAAGCAATAAAATAAATCTTTAAAAAAATACATATAACTTAATTCATTAATGATTCACCTACAAAAAAATTTCCAGATTTAAGTTATACCACCCAAATTAAAATGTAGAACATTTCCATCTTTGTAGTTTATGCCCCCACATCCATTCTCACTTCAGGCTACAATTAATCTGATTTATGAGGGTGATTGATAAAGTTTGCCTCTACTTAAATAGAAAATGAATGGAAAAATATATTTTAATGAAACAAAAATAGAAATATACCAACATCATTTATTTTCAAACTTGCATTATTACTTTTCTACAAAATCACTATATACTTTAATATACCTTCTTAATCTTGAAACCAGCTGATCACTTGTAGTAATAGGCCATTCATTTAGTATTTGTCACTCAAATCTGCTTGCATCACTTCTCTATTTTTAAACCACCTTACTCAGTGTCTTACTGTACTCATGTCAACACACTGATCACCGTAAATGACTTGCATTCATCTGTGAATTTTAATTGAAGTAACTTTTTCTGCTGCTAAGAATTTACTACTAGAATGTAGCATGAATCCAATATCTGAACACTCTTCCATTTCAATGTGCACTGGGTATAAATTGTAAGCATCTGTGTGTGCAAGGTCAAGATTTATGGAGGGGAGATACCATAGGACTACACAGAACTGGTTATATCCAGCTATGTCTAATGTAGCCAAAAAAATATTACAGTGTAGGCAAAATTTATCAGCCCACCCACGTATATCACCGAAGCTTTCTTTTGTTTGTTCAAGGATTTCACATAAAGTGTATGGAGATTTTGTAGAAAAATGATAATGTAGGTTTAAAAATAAATGATGTAGATATATTTCCTTTTTATTTCATTAAAATATATTTTTGCATTCATTTTCTATTTAAGTACAAGCAAAATTTATCATCTTCTCTTCTAAATCAGGTTAATGATAGATAACCTGAGTTGGGGGTGAAGGCAGGGTATCAACTGCAAAGATAGATTTCACATAAATGGGACCATAGGGTGAACTTCTGTGTGTGTGTGAGTGTGTGTGTGTGTGTGTGTGTGTGTGGATGTGTGCATGGCTTCTTTTACACAACATAATGCTGAAGAAATTGTTGCAATCTCCAAAGTCTGTTTCATTTTTTTCCTGAATTAATTTCTACTGTCTGAATTTCCCATATTTTTAAAAATATTCATTGTCTTGTGAAGTGATATTTATGTTGTTTCTAATTTTTCTTTACTCTAATGAATAAAACTTTCATGAACATTCATATAGAAGTCTGTCTGCAAACATATGTTTTCATTTCTCTTGAGTAAATGCCTTGAAATACCTAGAAATAAATACCTAGAAATAAAATTCCTGGGTCACCTACCTAGTGTTTACTCATGAGAAATGAAAACATATGTCCATATATCACACATACACACATGTTCTTACACACACACACACACACACAAAACCTTCAAGCTAATGTTAACCACAGCTTCTCTCTCTCTCTCCTTATCTCTCTTTCTCTCCCTTTCCTCCCTTTCTCCTTCCTCTTCTTTCTTTCTCTCTCCCTCC
The DNA here is from genome assembly GCA_004027555.1 of Craseonycteris thonglongyai. Taxonomy (NCBI): domain Eukaryota; kingdom Metazoa; phylum Chordata; class Mammalia; order Chiroptera; family Craseonycteridae; genus Craseonycteris; species Craseonycteris thonglongyai. The sequence continues at coordinate 37,253 of PVKE010002691.1, forward strand.
TTCTCTGTCTCTTTGTCTCTGTCTCTGTTTCTGTCTCTCCCTCTTTCTTTCTTTCAGTATAAAAATCTTCTTTAGGCTAGGGCAGGGGTGGCCAACAAGTCAATCGCAATCTACCAGTCGATCCTGAGGCCAATTTTGGTCGATCGTGGATCGCTTGCAATGTCTGGGGTGGAATTCCGTGTACCGTGGACTTTGAAGCGATTGTAGCTCTTGTAACACGACCAGCACCGCTGCGGCGCCCGGCTGATTTGAAGCACCAACTCGAGCGGCGCCAATATAGCGCTCGGCTGATTTGAAGTGTCACATCATAACATACAATCCTAAGAAACCAACAAAATGGGGTATCAGAGTTTATACTCTAGCTCAGGGGTGGCCAACAAGTCGATCGCGACACACTTTTAAGATAAAAAGTAGATCTTGTATACAGAAAAGTTGGCCAGCCCTGGGCTAGAGAATGTCCAAATATTATTGGCAATGCAGATATTATCTTTCCTTAAGGGGGTCAATAATTTTGCAGTCAAACATCCTGTGAATTAATTAATTTGGGGGAGAATAATGAAACTAATATGATAGAGGGGTTTCAGCCTGTCTCTGGAGGTTTAAAGTATTTACCTAAGCTCTGACACATGAAACTCTGCTATGTATCAGATAGGGTGGTAGAAGAAACAGTAAGCTATTATCATATTCATGTGGAGGTAGACTAAGCACACACAGTGGCATAATCAGCCTCTACTTTTTGTAGAATAGCAGTGACAATGACAGCAGCAGCTTAGATACAAACTTGTAGTTCTGAGGCAAAAGTGAAAGCACAGGTAGGGCTTATTAGCTGAGGACAAATCAGCCCAGGACAGTGGTCCTGTTATGTGAGTCAGCATTAGCACAGACAACAAAAAGGATGGGAGCAAAGAAATCTATTCAAAGATGGGTACCTTGAGAGTGACCCAGAAATAATTATTAGTCAAAAATTAATCAGTGAATTAATACCTGGCAAGTAGACCCAGAGGCTCATAACCTAATAATGTGGATATAGAAATTATGTATGTTCTCATTTTGATATTATTGATTTGTGACAACAGTAGAAATGGGTCTCATTATTGTTAATTAAAGTAATTTATATAGTTAAGGCATATAATATACAACCTTATAGACATCAACCTAAAATTAATCAACTCAAGAGGTTTTTAGTGAATAAAAATCTACTAATGCCCTTTAGCTTTTAAAACTCTCAGAAAATTAATGGTAAAATTCTGTTGAAATATTTCTACAATGCAGGCTTGGAAAATTATATATGGGTTTACCCACCAGTTTCAAAGATTATTTCCTTTTCTCTAGTTATTCTATTACACTAATAAAAATATTGAGGTTTTCCACTGGTAATGAAATGAATGTTTCTTCTGAAAGAGTCCTGAATTTTTCTCCTGGTTTTCTGGTCCCAAGAGGATCTTTCCACATTTATCATTTAAGAATTTCATGTAAAATTGAAGTCAAAGGATTGCAAAACAGACCTTACAGTTGTAAGTTTTGCGTATGTCTTAACCATACTATTACACCCACAAGGTAAGTGAGAATAAGAAATTAATTCCTAGGAGTTCTTAACTGGCATACTAAATTATAGGTATAGAATATAAGAACATGGTTCCATCCTTTTTTTAAAGCAAGTACAATTTTATTTTAATTTTAGCTTATCCCTTGTCATATAAAGGTCACCAGGCCTTAAAATGGTAGTGTCTCCACTGTAATTATACTTGATACATCTGAAATCACACTATAACAAAGAGCATCCTTTCAAATGCCTTCTTAGAGAGGTTACTAGTGGCCATTCAGACTTACCTCCCATTCTCATAACGAGGCTATGAATAACCAGAAATGATCCTTTAATATGTGGTTGTTGTAATAATTTGTAGAAACTGGTAGTTTTGCCTCTTTGGCTTGAGAACAAGCCAGAAGTCTTTGTACCAAAACTAAGCATCATCTCTCCAATTGCTGCTTGCCAGGTGTAATTGTCTACAGCTCTTATCAAGGTTCCTCTGAGTTATATTTAAAATATGCTTAAAAGTTCCTCTTATTTATATATATTCATCTTCTATACATGTTATAAATTTCTGGAATAGTAATCTAAATTATTTTGCTATGATCTTCTTTAACTTCTTAAATAGGTATCACAAAATCTCCTATACTTAATATAAATTATTAGGTACTTGACATTCTACATAAGGGAGGTTTTGTTTTACATCCCTACTTCTATTAAAAGTAAATGCCATGTCAACCTTATGGATCCAGTTATATTTCTTAGATGATGTTGGCTCCTTATAGTCCTATTTTCCATTTTATAAGGGGGTTTGAGTTTCCAATAATATGTTGAAGTGGAAGGAGAAAAATATCTTAGAGTTCCACATGTTACATGAAGGTCATACCATTTCTTGGATGTCTGGAGATGAAGAACACTCAATATTTATATCAAAAATATAGTCAGGTACTTGGAAAAAAAGAAGAACATGAGGAATACACATGGCTCTCAGGTTTTTGTTTTTCTTTTTATATAGAGAAGCTGTGATGTTTGTATAGCTTTCTTTCCAAAGTAAAGAAAAATAGCTAAAATATTTTAGATTACTTTAAATATGTCACCAGTAATATCAGGTAGTTATGAGAGTACATAACTTGCAGTTTTGGACTGTGAATGTTAAATCATTTTAACTAGGTTCAAACACATCTGTATTAATAAAAATAGGAACCATTACAATCAATTCATTTTTGCCAAAGAGAAATAAGTTTGTGTATTCCCATACTATGAAAATCCATGCTTCGTGGTTCAACAAGCTCTTGGAAAGCATTTTCTGCATCCTGTGGGTTGTGAAAATGTTTTCCCTGAAAAAAGTTGTTGAGATGCTTGAAGACATGGTAGTCAGTTGTTGACAGGTCAGGCAAGTATGGCAGATGAGGCAAAACTTTGTAGCCCAATTTGTTCAACATTTGAAGCATTGTATGATATGCGGTCACAGTGTCCTGGAGAAGAATTGGGCCCTTTTTGTTGATCAATGCCTCTGCAGGTGTTTCAGTTTTCAGTGCATCTCATCAATTTGCTGAGCATACATCTCAGATGGAATGGTGTCACTGGGATTTAGAAAGCTGTAGTGGTCCAGACTAGCAGCAGACCACCAAACAAAAAACATGACCTTTTTGGGTACAAGTTTGGCTTTGGGAAGTGCTTTGGAGCTTCTTCTAGGTCCAATCACCAAGCTGGTTGTCATTGATTGTCATATAAAATCCACTTTTTATCACACATCACAATCTAATTGAGAAATGATTTGTTGTTGCATAGAATAAGAGAGGATGGCACTTCAGAACAACTATTTTTTGGATTTTTGGTCAGCTCATGAGGCACCCAGTTATCAAGCTTTTTCACCTTTTCAATTTGTTTCCAATGCCAAATGACTGTAGAATGGTTGGCATTAAGTTCTTGGGCATTTCTCCTGTAGTTGTAAGAGAATCAGTTTAAATAATTGCTCTCAATTGGTCATTGTCAACTTCTGATGGCCGGCCAGTGCACTCCTCATCTTCAAAGCTCTCGTCTCCTTTGAAAAACTTTTTGAATCACCACTGCACTGCACGTTCATTAGCAGTTCCTGGGCCAAATGCACTGTTGATGTTGCAACTTGTCTCTGCTGCTTTACAACACATTTTGAACTCGAATAAGAAAATAGTTTGAATTTCCTTTTCTGTCTAACATCATTTCCATAGTTTAAAATAAATATAATATAATCAGCAAGTAATAAATCATTAGCAAGAAAAACATGAAGTGAGAAATACACATTAAAATGATGTAGAACAACCACATTTATTTAAGAATGTATTCCAGGGGAAGCCTGGATGGCTCAGCAGGTTAAACGCTTGCTTTGCAGCTCCAGGGACCAAGAAACAAATCCCAGACCCTGCCCGAGTGGACACGTATGCTGAACTGGGGTGAGCTTCCCATGCGGAAGGCCCCCAGTTTGGTTCTCACCCCCTAGTTAGGCCCCTGTCTTGAGGGGGTTTGCCTCCCATGCAAGAGGTCCCCAGCCCAGCTTCCTCCCTGTGTGGCCCCCGCCCATCTGTGTGGAACAACACCATGTCAAAAAACTGATGCCATACAACTATGGAGACTGCACTGGGCCCTCCCCCTTCTCTCTGTCTCTCTCTGTGTCTCTCTTTATCTCAGTCAAAAACAATAAAATAAATCTTAAATATTCCAAAATAAAACAGCAAATTTCAACAATGCAAAAACTGCAATTACATTTGCACCAACCTATATCACCTTGGCAAGAATTAACAAGACAAAGCATTACACCTACAATATATATATATTTTTTTCGCATTGGAATTAAAATTGTTAGGAACTTAAATGTTCTTTTGAAAACTTGAGGATAAGAAAAAGCTAGGGGAAACCGGGAGGGCTCACTGGGTTAAGCGCTCACTGGGTTAAGCACTCACTTTGCAGTGCAGGGGACCGAGGGTCAAATCCCAGCCCCGGCCCGTATGGACCCATGTGCTGAACTGGGGAGTTCCCCCAGTTCAGTTCTCTCTCTGTCTCTCTACCTCTCTCTCTCTCTCTGTCAAAAACAATAAATAAAATAAAATAAATAAATAAATAAATAAATAAATAAATAAATAAGGAAAAGCCTCATTAACTATAAAGTGGCATGAAGTTCTCTCCATTGTCTCACCCAACTTTCCTCTTTCAGTCATGTTTATGCAAGGCAGAATAAAAACCCTTTTCCTATTTATTTATTTATTTATTTATTTTTTATGATTTCCCCGGCAATGGTCTACCATAGAACTACTCACATTGTCTGGTATTTTTTGAGCTTCTCTTTTAGCAAGCTGAAAGAATCTTTGATGCAAAGCTAAATTTTATTTGCATATTGATATCCAATATGTAACATATTTCTGACACACAGTTGATAATCAGTAATTACTATTGAATAAATAGGATTATGCTATCTACGCTGTACAGGCTATGGAGATAGAAATAGAAATTAATAAAAATGGGACTCTTCAGGCCTAATTGATCAAATTTTATTATTATATAATGTTAGTTCAATCTAAAGAACTCTCTGGTGTTAGTGTAATTCAAAATATTATCAAACTATGAGCAATTAATTTAATGCTGATAGGAAGGGGAGTTATCATCTGATCTGTGACTAAGAAACATAATTTAGCAACATTGAGAAGAAAACAGAGAAGTGTTGAGATTAGACCCTTTACAATAGTGTTAACTATCACAAATCCACGTACAAGGAATTATTGACATTTGACCCTCTCTTTTATTTTGTTTTTGTTCTTTTTGATAACACATAAAAGAAGCTTGGTGACACTTTGAAAATATTTGTTCCATTAGGAACCAGAGAAAATGACCTGACCTTTTTCACTTATTTTTGATGGACCCTCAAATGTCAATTATGATGTAATATAAAGGGTGTCCCAAAATTCACGCAAGAAATAATTTTGATAGAAAACACAGGTTTGTAATTAAAAATTGTAAATTTTCATTGCTCAACAATGAAAATGTGTTGTTCTTTCATGTAGCACTCCATTTTTAATAATCCTGAACTGTCAGCTGTCATGCTGTCTTTTTTATTCATTGGCAACACTTTACCACACAAATGATGCAAAATTCAAATCTTGCATAAATTTTGGGACAACCTTTATATATTAAAAAGTCTATATTTTAAAAAATGCAGTCTAAATATAAGTTTTAAAATAAAACTAGAAGGAAGGCCAGGATGTCTCAGTTGTTGAGTGCTTGCCTTGCAATCACAAAGTTTGGGGTCCAATTCCCAGCCCCAGTCTATGCAAGCTCATATGCTGAACTGCAGCATAACTGATAACCACCAGGATGGCACAGTGGTAAAAGTGCTTACCTCCCAGGCAGGAGGTCCCCGGTTTGGTTTCTGCTTCAAATGTCCCCACATCCACCTGTGTGGAATAAAACCATGTCACAACTAATGATGTACAACCATGGAGACCATTCTTGGTCTTCCTCCCTTTTTTCTCTTCCCCCTTCTCTCAAACAATATTATAAATCTTTAAAAAGTAAATAAATAAAACTAGAATATTTTACAAGTACTAGAGAAAAAATACTAGCAAATAGAATCAAAATATTTAAACTTATTGTTTTTTACCCCAAAGCAGTAGACCCTTATATAGGGTCTCATTTAAAATTTACTTGAATGTGTTTTAGCACAATGAGTTCAACTGTTATAAAACAAACAAACAAATAAAAGATGATTTCCAAAATTAAACATGAGACAACTTTCCTAATTCAGTGTTTATTTGTTTATAAAAATATTTGCAGAAAAAAAAGATATATCTTTGAATGTAGCTGAGAATTTAATACCTAGTTCACAATATGGCTTGAAAAATATACCCCCCCCCAAAAAAAATCACCAAGGGAATAATTTTAAATATTTAAAAATAGATAAATGTGCACATTTTTGAAATAATGAACAATAAGATGACGACTTTAATAAAAACTTTTAGAACTCCTATTTTCTCCAAAATCACATATTTCTATTTTTTAAATAAGTACAAATTTATGTGACATATAATGATAGAACAATGAGAACAAATAGGATATTTCAGTAAACTAATATGTTTTTCTCCTGTTGAGAAACTTGGATAAATACCTGGAATATTTATATAAGATAGGATTAAAACCAATCACCAAATAATATAAGGTTAACCCCAAATCATTATACCCTATTTCTAGCAGAAAGAACTTCCTTAAAAACAAAGGGACACATAATACAAGAACTTCACTGTGCTGTATCAAATATAGAATAGCTAGCAGAATCAGACGATACAGAACCCTGTGTGTGGAATGAGTTAGTCTTGATCTGAAATCTGAAAGAAAAACGCCAATGGTAATAAAAGCATTCAGAGTATAGGCACGATATGTTATAAGGAAAATCTTAGACCTAAGATCAAAGACAAAAGACTGAAGAAAAGCAAAGCACAAGGGAAATTTGCCTTACCAAAATTGGCATATCACTGTATTTCATGACTATGCCTGGGGACATAAAGGAAAGAGAAGTTAAAAGCAGAAACATAAGTCCTGGTGACTGGAAAAGTTACATACCACTGGGACTTCCCTTTTCAAATCAGCACACAACATAAGAGAAAATCTGTCTGCAATAGATTTCACAGACAGGCTAGGAATAGGGAAAGAGTTTGGGCTTTTACTCTCTCATGGTACTGCTACAGCAAGAAAGAGTGAAAAACACATATACATAGAGATAACAAGGAGGTGGAATCAAAAAATAAGGTGACTGTGAATGCTGCTGCCAAGTGCCATCCAAAGCAAAGGTGGGAGGCTTGATAAGGGAAGCTGTAAGTCTAACCTTAGTAACAGTGTAGTGGAGTCAGTTGGTTGTGAGCTATGGTTGAGAGAAGATGTGTTTTAAAGTGTGAAATTAATCATGAATTACAAAAACGTGTTAACATAAATTTCTTGTTTTGTGTTTTTTTTTTTATTAATTTTTTGACAGAGAGAGAGAGAGATACAGAGACAGAGACAGAGAGAGAACTGAACTGGGGGAGCTCCCAGTTCAGCATATGGTTCCGCATGGGCTGGGGCTGGGATTCAATCCTCCATCCCCCGCGCTGCAAAGTGAGCGTTCAACCCACTGAGCCATCCCGGCTTCCCCAACATAAATTTCTGTCAAATAAAAACCTTATGGTATGTCCTCTTACACCTTATTCACCTTATTGTGCCTGGATGTGGCACGGTGTTACTTCTGGCTCTTCCCCAAAGTCAAAATGACCACTACAGGTAAACATTGAATTGATTCAAGATATCAAGGTGGCCATGACAATGCAACTAAAGACACTCCAAAAAGAGGACTTCCAAAACTGCTTCAGAAAGTGGCAAAAATGGTAAATACGTTCAAAGCAAAGGGGAGTATTTTGAGGGGAATTAGTGACTATGTGTCTTTATTATAATATATATTTTTTAATTTAAACATTCACTGTCTTCTGTTTGTTTTTATCATATCTGTTATAACACACACTTGTGAAAATTGGGTAACTGCCACAATATCATACTTTGGTCATCAATTATTTCTGACTCATCAACACAAAAGGACCTGATTCAGAAGTTTCCTGTTTCCCTTAGAGATTAATATCATTTCAGCATTTCAGCAAAAGCAATACATTCAGAAACAAAGATAGAAATCAAAAAAGAGAAGAAGCAGGGAACAACTAAAATAAAGGAAAGTAATAGACTTTTCTGGTTCATAGCTTCAATTTATTTTCCTATAAGGAACACCAAAACAAATAGATTTACATTTAAAGACTGATAAATGATTAAAAAAAGAAGATTTAAAATGCTCACTTGGATTTGTTGGAAATTGACAGACAGTCTAAGGAGAAACATTTGAATCCCAGCCCTCATGACTTTGTACCAAAACCAGTGTAAATTCATTTGCTGACCTAATCATTAGATAAACTGAGCTAATCTCCAGACTGCCAGTCTCTGTCTCTGTCTTCCTTTAAAACTCCCTGTTTCCTACAAAACTCCTCAGGAATAAACCTTAAATTTCAATGGTTGTTTTCACAAAACCCACTAGACTACAAACTCTATTAGAGCAGCAGATATGTCTTGATTTAGTACCTGTTGCGTCTAAGGGCATAGTTATATTTTAAATAATGTAATATAAATAGATACTAATGCATCCTCATTGAATGGATGACATACCAATATAAACAATGGGTATTTAAATATATATAAGGTATTTTCTAGACTCACCTTGCATTTTCAAGCTTCATTGGTTTCCTTGAGTTTTTATTGTGATCTGAGATTATTTTACCACCTCCACAACTGCATCTTCCCTCCACTGTTTCTAGAATAAAAATTGTATTTAAGGCCAAACTTAATAACAATAAACAGCACATATTGAGTGGGCGCTGTATACTAGTCATTTGGCATACTTGTGTTACATGTCTCTGAGCTGGCTCTAACTCCAGACAACCTTATGAATTAATGAGTGATGTCCATAATGTCCTGCCTTCAACAGCCCTGTTCATCTCCTGTAGAGTCATGGCTATGGCTTCTTTTACAGAGTCAATTCATCTCATATTTTGCCTTCCCCTTTGGATGCAGTCATTGATTTTTCCAACATTATTGTCTCTTTCAAGAAACCTTTCCTTATCATTTGACAATATATGTAATTCTGAATATAAAGATGCTATAAAATTTTAGTTTTATTATTACACTCAGAATAATGTGTCTTCCATAGTAAGATATCTCAATCTATCTGAGAATTTTTGCAGGAAGGAAATACAGTCATATACATTTGTAATGTAGTTTATTTAGGACTTTTCTTAAATACATTTCAATTGTTCTATTCAAACAAATTTTAAAAATAGAAATTTTGCCCCCAAAATCTAGAATAAAATTATTCTATTATTAGAGAAACAATTGAAGTGTTACTATTTGAAGTAAGCAAACTTTGAATTCTTTTTACATGAATAGCTACAATACTGGGAATTATGTTGAACATGAAACAGACATGATTTTCCCTTGTCAACCATTTATAATTATGACAAACAAAAAACAAACAGCTGTTTTCTTGTTTCCTTATTTTTGTGGGTTTACATCATTCTATTTCATTTATTTGTAGGCAATTAACTTCAAAGTCATTTTTAAACATGTCTTGTATATAAATTTTTTTTGTAAAAAAAATATTAGGCACCCATTTTCTAGATCCCAATGTTTTGCAATATTTCAGAAACAACATTTTAAGTCTCAGAGTTTTGGTCTAGTACTTGTCCGAATCCACAGTAGACAAGGTTACCTATAATATCTTTGTTACTAAAGACAAAGGATACATTATATTATTTTCCATGTTTGAACTCTTTCATGTATATTAACTAGTGTCTACTTCTGTTCTTCAGAGCAGAGTTTTGGATTATGGGGAACAGCTACTCTAGATTTTCTCTTGCATTTCTTTTACCTACTCTCTAAATTACTAAATATCCCTGTTCATTGATCTTTCAAAATTCCACTTCTGTCTTTATATTCTCACCATGTTTGTCTTTATCCAGACCAGGTTTTCTGATTATGTAAGTGTTTGTGACTCCATCTGGCATTTCTTTTAGAATAAAACTGGCTATCAATGTCAATATCTAAGTTTATGAAATAATATCCTTTTCAATACTTGACAGCAAGTTTTAAGACATTAGGTCTATGTATGATAAAAAGAGTTATTTAAATGTGTGAAAAAATAGATTGTTCAATACATAGGACAAATAGCAATCTATTATCATAAATACAGATTTGTATCTCAAGCCATACATAAAAATTGGGCATTACAACTGTTATAAGTTATGAGAGAGTCATACAGATAAAGTTAATGTCAGGTTTCTTTTATGGATAGTGAAAACTATATTTTTTAGATTAATTGGTTTATTCTGTAATTTTGAAGCTCTGATACAAATGGAAAGGAACTGTTTAATTATAGAAACATTTGTAATTTAAATATGCTAAGAGGACTCATTTGACACTTTAATGTTTTGAAAGAATCATGTCTTTTATTTTGATAAAATGTGTTTCAGTGTCAATTATGTTACTTTTAAGTGTGAAGTATAAGATCATAGCACATGGTAAATATAGATGTTAAATACTTTAACATCATATATTAACAACAATAAAATCCTTTCAAACTTTAACTTTCCTCTAAATAAGATTATCTGGAAAATAATTGTGCCCAGTAATCATGTACAATACATATGTTCTCATTAAACACTTCAGTGGAAGAAAATACTGTTTAATATTCTATTGCAGAAGAATGTTTTCTAAGATTTTTTTACCTTGAAACCCTTTCTAGCGACAAAATTTTAATGAAAAGATAAATAAGAGACAGATGACGTAGAATTGCTTTGTTTTGAGTAGAATAAAAAAGTAGAGAGCCCTACATATTTAGTAATATGCAAAGCTGGCCTGAGGCACCCAAGCTTAGTGGAATGCAGTTTCATTTTGAAGATGATCATTTAATACCCTAAATCAATTATTTTCTAACATTATTCTAACAGGCCATTAGTTGCCTTTACACATTGTACTAATATCATTAATGCCTGATCCTGTCTCCATATTTTCATTTATTAATATTAAATCATTTTTATTCTTCAATGAGCAGAAGATACCATTTTAAGTGAATATTGATATTGCATTATTGAGTAATATATGAGCATATATGTAATTAATTTTATTTAATGTACAAAATAGCAACCAATAACAAAGTACACTAACTACAGTGTCATGAGACACATTTTAATGTTATAATGAGAGAAAAAGTACTGGCTAACAAGTATAAACTTTTGTTTTCTACATGTATATATCATTGTGTATTAAACTCAATGAATATTCTTAGGAATCACCAAACCCAAAAAATCTTGCTACCAGCATAAATATTTTTAAAAAAGAACATTTGTTACCTTTTAAATCTAAATTCTAAATGCCTTTTTGTCTCACCATATATTCCACCTTGCAATTCTTCCTCCAAATTTTCCTTCTTTCAAAATTTCATCATACATATAGATTACTAATGTCAGAGAAAATTAGGTGAAGCTGGATAATATTTCATTTGTTATAGAATATGTTGTTTACAGACAAATGCAAACATTTGCTTATATCTTTATTTTTAGCGTTTTTCCCATTGATCTCAAAAGTTTAAATATTTACCCTTTGGAGATAGATGTTCTGAACATTGCAGTTATTTCAAGAATCTAATAAGGGGTATTTTGAAATAGAAAACATTTCCAAAATGTTTGCATTTTAGATTTATAAAAATAGATAAGTTTTTATGAATCCCCTCTTCCTCAATCATGGAAAAAATTTCAAATAATATAAATTAATGGTTATTAACTATTAAGACATTATACTATCAAGGATAAGAAAAATGACAAACAACATAGCACAACATACACTGGTTGGTTTATATCCTTCCAGATTATTTTCAATATTGCATATGTATATTCCTTAGTCTTACAAAGAAAGGCTATATTCTTAAGCATTTTTTATAGCTTGGTTTTTCCATTATTCATAAGTTTTCATTATCATCAAGTACTCTGAATGTCAAAATATTTTAAAGTTTGGATGCAACATGTATTTCACTATTTTAATGAATACATGCTTTTCTATTATAATATATAATGCTGCAATTAACATTTTGTACCCTATTAAATTTAAACATCAATTATTTCCTTAGGATAAATTCTTACACAAGGTCTTGTAAAAAAGAAGAGAATGCATATGTTAAAGCTTTTGGTGCATTTTGCCATGTTGAAAGCTTTTTGACTATTTTCAGCACTAATCTACACCCCAAAACAATTTTTTCCGATTTTTTTTTAGTTTATTTTGTTGTTTTTGACAGATACAGAGAGAGAGACAGAGAGAAGGGGCAGTCTCTATAGCTGAACATCATCAGTTTTGAACATGGTTTTGTTCCACACAGGGGATTCCACACAGGTGGATGGGGGCTGCTTGAGGCAGGAGCTGGGCTGGGGGCCTCCCACATGGGAAGTGTGCCCCCTCAAGCCAGGGGGAATACCAAGGGGCACACATGGGAAGCACAGCCCAGTTCAGCATATGGGTCTGCATAAGCCAGGGCCAGGATATGATCCTTGGTACCCAGGGCTGCAAAGTGAGCACTTAACCTGCTGAGCCATCCTGGCCTCCCCAGATTTTTAAATAGCATATATCTAACTTATTTGTTCTATTTATGTGAAAGAAATTACTAGGCAGATATATATATTTTTTCATGCATTTAATGATATTTGTGTTCTTTCTTTTCTGTATCAAACCCCTTTCTTTATGTTGTTTACTTAATATATAATTGCCTACCAGTAATAAACATTAATATTTATTGTGTATTATTATTATTTTATAAAGTCTGAATTTTATTTCCTAATAGTTTATTGAATTAAAAAACTATTGGAGATGCCAGGACAGCTCAGTATGTTGAGTACTTGTCTTGTAATTGCAAGGTTCAGTGATCGAATCCCAGTCTGGGCCCATTCAAATTCATATACTAAACTGCAGTACAACTGGTAACTGCCAAGATGGCTTGGTTGCAAAGGTGCTCACTTCCCCTGCAGAAGGCACCTGGTTTGGGTCCCACCCCACTCGGCCCAACATCCACCTGTGTGGAATGAAACCATGTCACAACTAATGATGTACAGCTATGGAGACTGCTCTGAGCCCTCCCCCTTCTCTCTTTCCCTCTCTCTCTCTCTCTCTTTCTCTCACATACTTTCAAAAATAATAAAATACATCTTAAAAAATGTTTGGAATATGTTGTTTTTCCAATTGATATTTTTATTTTTTTAATTTCTATAAAATTTGATTTAGAAATAATTGTTCTACCTTACAATTTTTTTAATTTTTTCTTATATTCTGCTAGGTTCAATTTCTGTTAATGTGAATAGTTTGAATCAGTATATTCATTAATATAAAATTAGAAACTTAATATTATCATTAAATTCCTTACATTATTTTGCTCTATTAAATTTATGTTATTCTTTATTTCCCAGCTTAATTGTAGTATGATTAACAAGTAAAAAATATATGTAGGTTATACAATATGATTTTTTTAAGGTGTGCAACATATTGATTTAATATACATATATGTTGGGATTTGATTACCAAAATGAAGTTAACACATTTATCACCTCACATGGCTATCATTGTGTTTGTGTCTAGTGAGAACATTTTGCATCTACACTCTTAACAAATTTCAAGTGTACAATATAATACTATTAACTGTAATATCATGCTATACATTAGATCCCCAGGACTTAATCACTTAAAACTGAAAGTTTGTAACCTTTAAACATCTCTCCACATCCCCCAACCCACAACACTTGGAAACCACCTATTTATTCTTTGTTCTAATAGCAAATTTTTTAACTGATTTTTTTAGATCTTCACTAAAAGTGAGATCACAGAGTTCTACCTTTCTGAGAGGCACATAAAATTTTAGATATGTAAACTTAGAAATCATTAATGCCAACTTAAAACTTTGCAAATGAGTACATGGAGACTCACATAACTTTGATACTTGCTCAAAATATAAAGGTAATAATTGAGGAAGGCTATTAATAACAGCTCACTTCCTTCATATTTAGGATTCTTAATATGGTAACATTTAGCTAAACATCAAAAATATTACCAACGTTATTTTTTAAATATTATCTTTAGATTTTTTAAAAAGTCATTATCATTCTTAAACACTTTGTGAAACTTATAATATTAAATTGCCAAATATCCAGTTGAACAATTTAACTTTAAATATAATAGTGTAAACTGACACTTGCATTATGGTTTTAGACTTTAGAGACATGACAGCAATTTCTTAATGTTGCATTTGTATTTCCTATCTTAAAAATTGGTTTCCTTTACTTTTTGTAAGACTGAGAGTATAAATTTACATTTGTCATTGCTACTGGAAATCACAGTTAAAACAGTTTCTGGCTGATGACTAAACCCAGATATACCGTGGATATGATATGAATGCTTAAATAAGTGTATGGTGTTCCTTTTTTTCACACAGTTTTTTCCTCATATGAGAACACTGTCAAAATCTTGAAATAGCAAAATCAATACTGCCAGATCAATATAGTATTACTTAGTAAGATTTTGTTGTGCATTTAAGAATACCGGTACTCTGAGAACTGAGAGCTTCCAAATTCAAAAGTAGTATGAAGCTCAGGGGCAGTGACCTTAAAGAATGGCTTATAAAATAAGGAAGTAATAAAGTTGTTGAACCTTTAAATGATGATGATTATGTTGGGGGATTCCAGATAGCAGGAAATAGGTTCAAACTGACCACTGCATACCACTTTAGAAGGACTTAAAGTTTCTTAATCATATCAGAGGTATTTATAAGAAATAATGTCAATAAAGTTTCACTTATGTTCATGAAATAAACTAGATTTAGCTACATTACATGGCTTAAACAGTTTTGTCTGCTCAGGATATTTTTAAGTCTGGTCTCTATTTTGTATTTAATTTTAATAATACTTACAACTGAAGTATAATTATTTTGTTGTTGTTGTTGTTGTTGTTTTGTTTGTTTATTTGTTTTGACAGAGAGAGAGAGAGAGATACAGAGACAAAGAGAGAACTGAACTGGGGGAACTCCCCAGTTCAGCATATGGGTCCACACTGGCCAGGGCAGGGATTCGATCCTTGGTCCCCAGCACAGCAAAGTGAGCACTTAACCCACTGAGCCATCCCGGCGTCCCTAAGTATAATTATTTAATAATCATGAAAAAAATATTACAAGAGGCTGAGTCTATTTACAAAGTTCTCTATTTTTTAGACCACTTTCTTTTTTTTTTTCAATCTTAAATGACTGTAGCTCACACATTCTGTCTCTCTTTTTCATTGACTCAGTGTGTTTAAAAGACTTTAGAATGTGACTTGCGTTAGTGTATTTTTATCTTCTAACCTGGAAGATATTCAGTGAGTCTTAATTGCTGGCTAGCTAGAGGTGTATCTAGCCAGCATGTTAATCTAATTAAGAGCTGGACATATATTAATTTGTCTACAAAACAATATCCAAATATTCTAATTTATCTACAAGAGAAAAAAGGTACATTTTACCTAATATGCACTGCAAGTGCTTCCAGATACCTTGTAGGGGTGGCGAACCTTTTGGCAATTGAATGCCAAAGTTTATGAAATAAGAGTATACTCGCTCGACTCGCATGCCAACTCATTGAGTGAGATTGAGGTATCGATTATTTTTATGTCTATAAGAGCATAAACAATATTTTTTTAAATGGTATTCACAGCTCCGTGTGCCGAAATAATTGCTCCACGTGCCAGTTTGGGCACGCGTGCCACAGGTTCGCCACCCCCACTTTAGTGTAACATTTTGTTTTGCATTTGGAAGTATGCACTAGAGGCAAGTGACTTAACTCCAATTTTGCTGATTGCTTGAAATTGTGACAGTTGTGTATGTTTCAGTGTATTTCTTCTCTAATTCTTTGAATTCTAATATTTAACTTCAGGCATTCACATGCTGCTGTTTTGTGCCCCCATTCCTTTTTCTGTTCTACTGAATCTTTTTCTGCTGGGCGGGATCCTGCAGTTTAATAAAACTTATATGTCATTCAACATCTGTCAGATTACTTTATTTTTTAATTTTGTAAAACCCACATAAGTAAACTGATGAATCCTATCAGCAAAATATTTCCTCCATTTTCAATGCCTAATTACCCTTTCTTCAATTTGCAATTTTTAGTTGGTCACCAAGACCAAAGCCTACAGTATGGAGTCTGTGGAGACTTTTTTTGAATGTCTGGGAGAACTGGTTATTATGCCACCGGTCTGCTGTGTATCTTTTTTATTCCTTTCATTTGCTCTATTTGCATGGTACTCACCTAAAAGTATTTGATAAATAGCTCAAAGATAGTACTTACCAATCTTTGTGTCCAATCTACAGAGCACTAAACCAATATTCAATTTAATAGTCTAACTGTTCCTCATTTTCACTCCTGATGAATATATAGCCTTCTCAAATACACATATTTGTAGGGAATTTTTAAACAAATCATTAGAACATAACTTTGTGGCAGAAATTTAATTTGGTTTAGATATCTTTGTTGTATCTTCTTTTTTATGTAGAGAAAGGTTCTTAAATTTTTGAGCCTTGGTTTCTGTATCTCCACAAAAGAAATAATAATGTTCACCAAATTGGTTGTTTTTAGAAACAAAGGGACACTGTAAGTTAGGTGCCCACAAAGTGCCTGGTATGTGGTAGGATAGACACTTAATAAAAGTTAGCCATTAAAAACCAAAATAAAATGAGACTATTGTTTTATAAAGAAATATTTACACATCCTACTATCAATATCCTGATCCTTTATTTGAAGATACATATTTTCTCATTTGTTCCTAATATGTAGAAAGCCTATTTAAACCATCTCATTGAAAGCACATCTTCTTACTTTTCCCCATTTACATGTAGGTGACTTCAATGCCAGAGCATGAGGCCTAGGGTTGTCAGCTTCACTCAGGAAGAAAAAGCTTCTCTTAATTCAGTTATATGAAACGCACAAGAATCTTTAAAAAAAATAGTAATATTAGTAGACCCAAACTATATATTTAAAATTATAGGGTGACTTGCCTAAAAATATATGAGAGAAGGTAATTTTATAGTTTTTAACATATTTTCATGAATGTGTTTTGTGCCTAAAAACACATCTGATACTTTAAGAAAAATAAAAAAGAATAAAAATAAAATTCATACTCCAGGCAATGTAAGTAATATGTTAGTAATTTTTAGGTGTGTCATTTTCTTTTTATTGATTAATTTAATATTGATACAGATATGTTTAATTTATATTATTGTACCAGTAAAGATTTTTTTTTTTCCAGAAAGGTTAACCAAAAATTAAGCAGCCATAGGCTTGTTATGTATCTCTTTATTTTGTTAGGTTTTAAATTGCTTCAACTTAAAAATTTTGTGGTATATTTATGAGTAAATGTCTATTGTGCATGTTGAATATATATATATATATATATATATATATATATATATATGTTCAATTTTTAGCACCGTTGTATGGATCATTTAAAATATAATATATTATAAATGATCCATCTCAAAAAATAAGGCTTTTCTATACACAAATGGTACTATCGAGCAAATATTTTCACACAGCTCTTCATGCTGTATGAGCTGTGAGAACTGAAAGCAGAATCTTCACATATAAAATGGAAAGTATGAAAGATATTTCAAAGATAGCCAACAACCCCCTACCTCATTTTCAATGTGCAGATAATGGACTTAGTGACCCACAGTGTTACAGGTTAGGCGTGCGAACTTCTTTCACTGTTTATTTGTTATTCATTAATTCACAAATATTTTCTGAATGCCTACTGTGGGAAGACACTATGCAAAAAACTGGAAACACACTAGTGAGCAAAATTAGTCTCTCTCCTGACTCTCATGACTTTTAAAATCTGGGGGACATTGGTGACTATGACAGACAAGTCATTAAAAATCTTGTAATTAGCAGTTGTTAAAACATCATTGAAGAATTATATAGTCATACAAATACATTACTGTGATGTCTCTTCTTGAATGGGCTCCTTTGAGAAGGTGATATGTGAATTGAGATCTGAAGGATGACTAATAATTGTTAATTGATATAGGGAGTAGTCTACCTTGAAGAGGGGAAAAAAAACCTACTTGTACAAAGGTGGAGGGCAGAAAGAAAATATATTTGCTTGAAATTGTAATCAGAGGGTGTTGAGGAGACAAGAGCTTGATCCTGCAACTTTTTATACCAGTTAACTTCATTAAAGGAAGCATTGAAATATTTTAAAGAGGGCAATTAAATTACATATTTTAATTTAAAAAAATAATAAAAGATTATTGTATCCACAGTATAAAAACTAAATTGGGCTGCCAGAAGTATAGTAAGAGTAATGGAAGAAACCTGTGTAAAGGACCTATGTAATAAACAAGTAGAAAATGATAGTGTTTTAGAATCAATAGTGGTAATGGAAAAAATATAATGAATTTAAAGATACATAGGGAAAAATTAAAAAGACTAGTTAGAACTTGTTTGATATAGCATAGCAATTCTATGCTGAAATCATTCGTGCCTTTTTTATATTCTTAAACAAGAAATTAGCGAATGCTTGATAGTTTCTAACCTTTTAGTTCTTACTTGCTGAACAATTGTCAGCATATGTAGGCTGACCAGACGTACCATTTTAAATGGGACATAAAACAACGGTATTGTCCTATTTCAAACGGTACATATGGTCAGTCCACTGTAACCTTGAGTTTAGCCCAATGAAACTAGGCTGACCATATGTACCCTTTGAAACAGGACAGTACTGTTGTTTACTGTCTTGTTTAAACAGTACATCTAGTCAGCCTAAGCATATGAGAACTAGGTGAAACAGATTAATAAAATATGAAGTATGTTACACTTGTACAACTCAGAAATTTGAGTCACTACTGAATTTAGTCTTCTGAATATTAACTCAGATTTCTGTTTTCTCGCTAAGAACTATCTCATGTTATATAATTTTAGTCTTTCTTCATTTCTGTCCACATAAATAGGCTATGGCCTTCTTTATAGGCTAATTTTACTAAAAACAGGATTTCCAACTTCAGGAGAGATTTTTCATGAACACAAGCAGAGAAGAATAGATCATATGCTGAGTTATTAGCTAATCTTTTGCACAAGCTCTGTGGCTCATTTCTGCAGATAAGCCTCAAAGTAGTAGTTCACAACTGCACCACAGTAAAATGATAGATTACCACATGTCAAGGATATAGAAAGTAGCTACTGAATAATTGTCCTTACCATGACCTACAAAGTTCTACTTTTCTGATTTCTACCCAATTCAGTGAGCTTAAATACATGCTTGACTTAAGACCCGTGCACCAGCTGTTCCCTGCTGAGGGTGCTTCTCCCAGAACCTCTATCACTCTCTCCCTTGCTTTATTCAATTTTCTGTTCAAAATTCTTTTCTCATGTCTTTGATCATACTATCTTTACTGACTGATATTACTCAATACCCCCTCCATTGCTTATTTTTTTATTCATGACATTAATCAGTATCCGATATTAATTTGCATTTGAAATAATTTGCTTGCTTACGAAGGTAGGCTGAATAATACTATCCTCCCAACCTTTCAAGATATTCATGACCTAATCTCCAGAATCTATCGCATGATGTCATTAAAAAGTAGAATATGCAAATATTATTAAAGTAAGGATTTTCTGGTGACTGGGGTTTATCCTGTGTCATCCAAGTGGGCCTAATGTAATCATGAAGGTCTTTATAAAATGCAGGCAGGAGGGTTAGAGGAATAGACAATGTAAAAACGGAAGCAAGAGTTTGGGAATGTAAGCAAGCTACAGGAGCTGAAAAGGGCAAGAAAATAGATTCTTCTCTGAAGCTTCCAGGAAGAACACAGTTCTACTTTGATTTTAGACTTCTGACCTCCAAAACTGTAAGACAATACATTTGGATTGTTTTAAGCCACTAAATTTGTGGCAACATATAATAGAAGCCACAGGAAACTAATACTCATATAGTTCCTCTCTACTTCTCCACCAGAAGATAAATTTGAGAAAATTAGGAGCATAATTCTGTTTATCACTATGTGTTGATGTATAGAACACTGGTTGCTCAAGGTAGGTAATTAATAACAATTTCAAAATAAACAAATTTTATTAGAAATTAAAATTCATAAATAACACACAGAAATGTCCACACACATATATACCAAAAACACCACAAATACAAACACACTCATATAGCTAAAATACATTATTCTACTGTTGGTTAATTAATTACATACCTATAATATACATTTCAGTAAGTGTTGCTTAACTGTCTTTTAGTTTTCCCAAATATACAAAGAATACAGGCAAGGTAAGTAAAGTTAATTTAAGTATAATAACCATACCTTAGAGCATTGGATGAACCATTTTAATCATTGAGATTAACCTTTTATACTAGCATCTGGTGTATACTGTTGCAAGGCATTTGAAATGAAGGTGACATGGCTATTTAGTATGTGTATTTTTTCTTGAATCAAAAAAGAAAGAAAAGCCTTTGCAACTCAGCCTTTCAGCATTTGGTTGTTCTTTAATAGCAGTGATTTGACTTTTAAAGAGAAACAGTAAATAAACATAATTTAGGGCTGAGCAGAAAAACACATGTCATTATTACTAAAATTTTTTTTTTGACAGAGAGACAGAGAGAGATACAGAGACAGAGAGAGAACTGAACTGGGGGAGCTCCCAGCTCAGCATATGGGTCCGCACAGGCCGGGGCCGGGATTCGATCCTCAGTCCCCTGCGCTGCAAAGTGAGCGCTTAACCCACTGAGCCATCCCGGCTTCCATTATTACTGAATTTAAAGGATGATTTTTCTGCCCTTTTTGGTGAGCAGGATTACCAATGAAGTCAGCCAAAAACTCAACAAACTACTGTAGACTGCTTGGCAGCCACCTAAGATGCTATCCTAATAACCCTGGATGTTTCATTCAAGCCAGAAGTCTCATAATAGCCCGACTTTGGATTTGAGAGTGAGATTGTGATGCAGATTTGTTTGGAATTAAAATAAAAAGACCATTATCAAGTGTAATTCGGATGCTAATATCACTAAGTGGTTTTATCTTGCTAGTTGCACACTGCAGTTCCTTTTCTGCACTTGTTATATAAAAAGGATAATCTTCAGCTTTTTCCTTTTGCAAATAAATTCTTTACCTACACTTATAATGCAATTCCCTAGGTCTGCAATGTATTCAGCCATTAAAATAGAATAGTGAATGTTGGAAATTTACATAGAAGCCGATCAGCAGTGTTCATTTTTAGAATAGCTAGGATTCCAAATAGAGATGCTGGGGAGCTGCAATCTGTGATTTTTATGTTTGAAAGAAAGGCCAATTCATTCAAGGAGTAGAAATGAGAAATCACAGAGTAATCATTTTCTTTAAATTTTCTGGTCAATATAAAACTTATGTGTGTTTCATTTTATGAAAAAGCACTCATGCACTATTAAAATTCCATACTGTGTTTAGTTATAACATTTTAAGCAACTCAGCTGATGTAGGTAAAACTAAAAACATTCATTTTAAACATCTAAAACTTGTCAAACTATAATTTATCAGGATATTCTTGCTAAGTAACCTGTGTATTTAAGTATAGTTGATAAGGATTTGGGAGAACATAACAATTGGATCTGGAGCGCAATTTACCATTTGGCTTGATTAAGGATATTTCCAACTTTATTCCATGTTGCTTCTAAAAATTGAAACCTATCTCAACTCAGAAATTATCATATAACAACCAAATTACGATGTTAGTTACCATTTTTATATTTAGTTCTATTTATCTCTTTAAAATTAAATATTAGATTTAAGTCTCAAGTAGCAAAACTCTTTCAAATTCAGTTTAAATATACACTTAATATTAGAACTTATTTTGACTTTGTTATTTTATTTTATTTTTCAGAAAGCATTAGCTGTTTATATATTGGTTAATTAAATATTTACCTTTTCATACATTTAAGACTTTTAACATAATTTAAACATACAGGTTGATAGCCATTTCATTTTATAGCTTAATAATCTAATAAAGGGTGATGTTAGCTGGAAAGGTGGAGAAGAAACATAAAAATTCTCTTTTGAAAAATCAATTGAGATGGGAAGATTTTAGAATTCTGAGATGGCAGAGAGAGTAAAGCCACTGGGAGATTCTCACTAATGGAAAGGGAAGAATCTTACAATAGCTCACTCCAGAGGCTGATTAACTACACTCTGTAAATCAATGGCTGGCCTCCTGAATAAACAGGCTTGTCAGGAAACCTGACAAGGTTTATCCCCAAAACTCCTACATTCCTACCAAGATTTGCCCCTCCCCAACTTGAGTCACGAGCGGCACTAAGGACCTTGACAAAGAAATCACGTGTGAACTGACAAACATATAAAACCTATGAGAAAGTTTGCCACTGGGAGCACACATGCTAGATGTGGCTAACCCTGCGTGCTCCCCTGGCAAAATAAGTTCTCCTTTCTCTATCTAAAGAGTTGTCTGAGCATCCGATATCCTCCTTTGGGGGTCTCTTCCTGCAACACAATGAAGACACTTCCAAAATATTTCAAATACAACCTTATTCTTTTTAGCAGTTTACAATAGCACCAAAGGCTTGCTATAATCTGGGGAGCATTTATTTAGTATAGGGGGGAAAAAAGAAGGTAAATCTTAGTAAGAAATGTAAGGTCTGTCCTGTTTTAAGTTGCTTTATTCCCGTTGTTCTATCTCCAGCTCCATATAGCTTTGAAAACTAACAGCTTCAAAATCATAGTGAAAAACCAGCAGTCTATTGGCCACTTGAGGTGGTCAAATGAAGTTGTAGCTCACCAAAGCCCTATTCTAGATAACGGTGCTAAATTTACCTGTCTGGTAGTTCCCTAAAAATTCCACTCATAAGGCTTGTCTTTATTTGATCTGACTCAGCTTTCCTAATTCAAAGTCTTTCTCCCCACCCCCCACCCCACCCGCACCCTCACCCTGGAGCTGTTGTCAGTAACAATAATTTAATATTATAACTTTATGAGGCAACAATATGAGTTGTGGCAAATAATAAGCTGATAAAAACACTTAAGAGGAAACCCTGAAAGATATGATGACCATACAGGGCTTTGAAAAGTTCTGATATAGTCTCAGAAATGTTGGAGTCTACCCACATGCATAGAGCTGTGTATGAACATAGCTGTGCAGGTGCTTACAAGGAGACTGGAGAAGGCTATAAGCTCTCACTTCTGACTGACCACTATAAATGAGAAAGAATGGTTCAGACATAGTTGTGACCTGCCTGCCTCAGCATTGAAGGCATGCTCTAATATATACATAAAGTCCCTAAGCAAAGATTGGAAAACTTACTGATTCCAGCAGTTTAAGAAAAATTGTCTAGTCATTAGCTGACCACAGCTGACAGAGCAGAGACTTCAGTACCATAGATGAGAAAGTACCGGTACATGGACTTCACACACTTTGTTTAGGAAAGACATTAAACACAAGAAGCAACAAAGATTAACAGCAACAATAAAAACTATAGACTGGAAGGAAATCTAATCACCATATTATAGCACTAATATTGGCTAGTTTTTATCAAAAATGTTATGAGACATGTAAAACAAAATATAAGCTCATAAAAACTAGATCAACTATAACTGTCCCTAAAAATAAAACAAACATAAAACTGTATTTATTAGACAGACTTCAAATCTACTATTTTAAATATACTCAAAGAACTAAAGGAAACTATGTCTAAAGAACTAAAGAAAATATAACAATGTGTAGCCAGATAGAGAAAATCAATAAAAATAAATAATTATAATAAACAGTAATTCTGCAAGTAATACGTACAAAACTAAAATTAAAAAAAAAATCAATAGAAGGGTTCAACAACAGTTTGATCTGTCATAAAAAAGCAACAGTGAACTTGAAGTTAGTTCAGTTGAGATGATCTAGTCTAAGAAACAAAAAGAATGAAGAAAAATAAAATAATTTAATGACCTATGAGGATAATATAAAGTATATCATCATACTGCTAATGGGATTACTAGAAAGAGAGAAGAGAAAGGTCCAAAAATAATATCGAACAGAATAATGTTCATAAAATTATAAAAATTGATGAAAAACATTAATCTGCACATGCAAGAAACTCAGCCAACTGAAAATAGAATAAATGTAAAATAAGTTAAACTCAAAGATATCCATATCAAGAACATCAGAATCAAACCGTTGAAAGCTAAAACAAAGATCTTAAAAGCAGTAAGAGCAAAATGACTCATTATCTACATGATGTCCTCAATAATATTTACAGTTAAGTTCTCATTAGAAATCATGGAGTTATAAAGACATGAATATATATTCAATGTCCTGAAAGAAAACACACTGTTAAATAAGAATCCTATATCCAACATTGCTGGTTTTCAAAAACAGAAGAGGTACTAAGTTATTCTAAGATAAAAACATGAGGAAATTCATGTTAACAAACCTAGTTTAAAAACAATATTAAATAAAAGAACATTGGAATCAATGCATAGAAATAAAAAATGCAAGTAAAGATAATAACATAGGTAAATATAAAAGACAAAGTAACAAATATATATATATATATATATATATATATATATTCTTCTATATGATATAAAAGATAATTGTGGGAACTATATAAATGAATAATTATGAATCTGTCTTAATGGGCATACAATATATAAAGATTGAGAATACCTTGAAGGAAGAAAAGCAATGAAGGTATATAGAACTAAATTTTGTGTAAACTATTGCAACTAATTTATATTAATCTGAAATATATTATTATCATTTAATGCAAAATTTGTAAAACTTTAGTTAATTGGTAAGAAAATAATTAAATATAAGTAGTATAAGAAATGGCAATGAAATTAAAATGGTACACTTAAAAATATCTATTGTATTTTATAAACATTTATTTTATTGTTTTTGACAGGGACAGATAGAGACAGACACAGAGAGACACAGAAAGACACAAAGAGAAGGGAGAGGGCCCAGAGCACTCTCCATAGTTGCATGTCATCAGTTTTTGACATAGTTTTGTTTCACACAGGTTGGCGGGGGGCCACTCAGCACAGGAACTGGGCTGGGGTGCTCCCGCATGGGAGGCACACTCCCTCAAGCCAGGGGCCTAATTTGGGGGTGAGTACCAAACTGGGGGCCTCCCGCATGGGAAGCACACCCAGTTCAGCATATGGGTCTGCTTGGGCCAGGGCCAGGATTCAATCCTTGGTCCCTGGGGCTGCAAAGCGAGCACTTAATGCTCTGAACCATCCCAGCTACCCTAGAATATCTATTTTATTAAAAGAAAAGTAGTATGGAAAAATAATAAAACCAAACAAAAGACTTAAGACAAATAGAAAGCAAGTGGCAAAATGTCAGACAAAATCCTGATTTATCAGTATTTACATTAGATATAAATAGATGAATCACTCCAATCAAAAGGCAGAGATTTGCTAAATAGATAATAAATATGGTCCAACTTTATGTATACTAAAGGAGGAGTTCTTAAGATTGAAAGTCAAAAAGGGTTTGAAAGTATAATAAAAGAATGCCAGAATACATACTCTGACAATAATAACCAAAATAACTTAAAAAATGCTGAAATATATATGCTAATATCAGACAAAATAGATTTTAATACGAAAACTGATACTAGTGACAAAAACAAAGAGTTTAAAATGATAAAAGGGTCAACCCATTATGAATATATATTTTATAAATACTTATTTACCAAACAACATTATCCAAAAATATGGACAGCAGATATAGACAGACTTAAAGAAATAGTTCAAAAATAACAGTTGAAGACCTGAATACCACACCTTTAATAACAAATTTAAAAACTAGACAGAAGATAATAATAAGAATTTAACAGTAGTATAAAACAATAAGAACAAACAGATATTTAAAGAGTATACCATTTAACAAAGCATGATATATGTTCTTCAGAAATGTTCATGACACATTATGCAGGATAGACCATATATTAGGCCATCAAAGAAGTCTTCATAAAATTTAAAAAAATGAAACACATACAAAATATTCTGTCCAACCACAACAGTATGGAAATAGAAATCAATAACAGAAGAAAATAATGAAAATTCACAAATACATGGAAGTTAATCATTCTCCTAATCGATCAATAGGTGAAAGAAGAAATGACAATGTATATTAGAATATATTTTAAGATAAATTAAATAAAAACAAAACATATCTCAGTTATGGAATGCAGCTAAAGTAGTACTTAGTAAGACAACATAGTAAACATTGATGTATATGTTTATACCTAAATAGAGGAATGTTTGCAAACTAATGATATAGCCTTCTATCTTAAGACACTAGGATTACAAGAGTAAACTAAACTAAAACCAGATAACACTAAGGCAATAATGAACTTTAGAGTAGAAATTGGTAAAGCAGACTTAGAAAAACAATAGAGCAAAATCAACAAAAATAATGTAATAAAACTGAGAGTCTAGAAATAAACTGAAATATCTATGGTCAATTGATTTTTGAAAAGAATGCCAGGAACAATGAATGACAATATAAAATAATCTCTTTAATAGAAAGTACTGAGACAACATGCAAAATAGTAAAGATGGACCGTTACCTCACATTATACACAGAAATAAGCTCAAAATGGCCCCAAGAACTAAATGTTAGAACTAAAATTATAACACCCTTAAAAGAAAACATAGGTGTAAATCTTCAAAACCTCAGATTAGGCAAACATATCTTAAATATGACATCAAAAGCAAAGGAAAAGAAATACTAGCTATTCTTCAATAAATTAAACATAGAATTCCCATCTGATTCAGTCAAATCTATCCCTAGGTACATAGATATCTTGAACAGAATTGAGAACATAGGTCTACATAGAAAATAAGCACATATTTTAATGTCCATAGTATCATTATTCGCAGTAGCCCAAAAGTGGGAACAACCTAACTGTCCATCAACTGATGAATGGAAAAACAAACTGTGGTATATTCATGCAATAGAATGTTATCAGTCATAAAAAGAAACAAACTACTAATACATACTACAACATAGATGAACTTTGGAAACTTTATATTTATTGAAAGAAGCAAGATACACACACACACACACACACACACACATTATACTATATAATTCTATTTATAAAATGTGCAGAATATACAAATCCATAGAGACAGAAAGTAGTGGTTGCTAGGGGACGGAGTAAGGGAAAATTTGTCCTGCCTGCTAATAGGTAGAGAATTTATTTCTAGATTGATGAAAATATTCTGTAATATACATGATGCTAGTTACACAACATTGTGAATACACTAAAAACCTTGAACTTTACACTTTGAACGTTGAATTTCATAACATGAATTTAATCTAAATTAAAAATAAAAGAAACTGAGAAACTGCTGACTGTGATTAAGTATTATAAGAACTCATTTATTATTTTACCTTTATTTTCAAAATTGAATAAATAGAAAAAGCATTAAAGCTTAAAATTACTTCTGTTAACACAAAGTAAATAAATCCAATTCAATGCCTGATCAAGATTTTATTTGCTTTTAGAGATACCACATGGTGTGTATTAGAAACAGAACATTTTGAAAACAGACAAAATTTGTTTGGAATACTGTTTTGACATGAGGATGAGTCATCTGATACTACTGTCTCCTAATTTTGATGCCTATAAAATTGAAATCTATATTACTTTGCAGAGTCATTTTTAGGTATGGGACAATACATTTAATAAATAGCATACTATGCAATATAGAGGAGGTTAAAAAATTAGTTGCTTTTACTATTACTATCATTATTATTACTTAGTTTTAGTTTTATTACAATATTTTAATAATATGCTTGACTGCTTAACTTTCTTTAGTGAGTTAGATATCATATTATTTAATTTTAATAGTTTATGTTTAATTAGTTCTATAACACAATTGTCTGATACTGATAGTGAAGAGGAAATATGCCATGCTTTCAATTTCATTCTCACAAAATAAAAAGAAGTGAAAAGAGAATCAATAAAAATTGACCTACTTCATATTTTAACAGAAAAACTTCATGCTAGTAAACAAAAGTGGTTTGGGGTTCTAGATACTTTTCTCTAATACCTTATTCAAACCTAATAACACTGAGTTACATTTCTATATAGACGGAAACATCTATAGAAGTGCAAAATTGAAATAGATATTTTCTATTCCACATTAATATGGTAGTAGGCAATTAGTACTCTAAAATAACTGTTGTAATGTTTAACTATATGACAATATTTATATTGTAGCTTCAATATTTATGACTTGAGATATGTTTTCTCAAATATCAATATTTTCCCTAAAATATATTATGCAATAAAAAGAGAATGATTGCAATAATGAACTTCTTTCTTATTAAATAGCCTTATTTGTACTATGTACATGAAAGATGATTTAAGGTATCATTGATAGATAATCTGTAGATTTCCATATGAAAATATGAGGTAGTCTGTGTGTAGATGCAGTATCTTGGAGATCATAAGAGCTAAATGGTCCATGTAGAGACTGTAGACAGTTAATGGATCTATAAAATTATATGCAAAATGCGGGCTTGAGAATTCTTTAGAGAGACAGTTTGTGCTTGTAACCAGAAAATTAAACATTTGACACAATCCACTTAATCTTTACATTAATGGGACATACTTCCTAAGTCTACAATACTTATTCATGACTGTGCTCATATATATATATATATATCAGAAGTTCGTAAAAAAATAACATTTGGTAGAAATTTAAGTGTTGGAGAAGCCAAGATGGCTCAGCAGGTTAAGTACTCACTTTGCAGCCCCGGGAACTGAGGATCAAATCCCAGTCCTGGACCGTGCGAACCCACATGCTGAACTAGGCAGTATCTCCCATGCAGGAGGCCCCCAGGTCAGTTCTTGTCTACCCCCCACTCCCATTCAGCCCCTGTCTCAAGGGGCCATGCCTCTCATGAGGAGTCCTTAGCCGGCTTCCTGCCTGGCGTGGCCCTTGCCCACCCATGTGGAACAAAACCATGTTGAAAACTGATGTCATTCAACTCTGGAGACTACTCTGGGCCCTCCCCCTTTCTCTCTGTCTGTCTCTGTCTCTTTCTATCTCTGTCTCTCTCTGTCTCTCTCTGCCTCTGTCAAAAACAATAAAATAAATCTTTAAAAAAAATTTAAGTGTTAATGAAAAATATATCTCTTTCTGCTTATGTAATACATTTTAATTTTTATAGACAATTAGATTTAATAATTGTTCAGATTTCATCAAAATATGTAAAGAATACTCATATTGATCTTTAAATTGTTCCTGTACTAATTCATCTAATTTTAGTCATAAATAATATTGACTTATTTAATATTCAGCTACTGTATTCATAATAAATATATATATAACACTAAAAAATATTTACAACTTTGTGTAGTTATTACTTCAAGTTTACAATCTGCTAAAAGCAGTGTAATGTATATTCCCAGAGGGATTGCACTAAATGAAGCCGGGATGCTCGAAAGTTAAGCTTATTAACAGCATCTATTTTTATTTCACATTAAGCTACACTGACTGCATTTACTGAAGGATTAACTCATTGCAACTCTGGAAGTACCCTCTGTCTGATGGTATAACATTGTGTAAAACAGAATAATCAAAGTTCTAAAGATCTGAAGCATTCCATTCTAATAGAAATGCCCATCAACCTTTCCTCAAAGACACTACATTGTTAGTGAGGTTGTGGAAGAAAAGGACAGCCAAACTTTTACAGAAAGCTGCAGATTCCTCCTCTTGGGTGCTAAGTACAAATGTAGTCTGTCCTACATTCCTGAGAATATCTACGTACACTAAACATCAAAGGCAAGTCAGATAAAAGATAGAAATCTCACTCTGAGGTACTTTTGATACATAAACTACATGACTGTTAATAACTTTTAAAATAGAAAAAACTGGAGTGATATTAACAAAATAACCAAATATGAGCCCTTGTTTTTATCTTCCTCAACAACAACTTGACATTCGTCCAGAGACAAAAGTACCTTTTTGGGAACTGTGAGATCCAGGTAGGAGAATGTGAAGCTTTAGGGACAATCAAAAATGTGGAGAGCTCTTTTAAGAAAACACACTTGCACCCAGCTAGCTGATTACTCACTGAAGTCAGAAAAAAGCAAAACAGTCAAACACAACAACAACTACATGACCCTGACAACATTGTGGAAGCCCCATTTGAATTTGGTTTGTCATAAGCACTATATACAAAGGGACCCGAAAGGAGTCTTGCCCACCAGTGTGCCAGGTAATGGGCATATAGACCTTGGCCATGGCTTTGAATCTTAGTTCCCACGAACTTGCTCCAGTCCCACTCAGCCAAAGTCGGGGACACCCCCAAGAACACTGAATTAAATAATTACCTATGGATGAGAGAGCCACTATAGACCTCCCAGTTTCCTGACCCCCCCAAACCCTCCATGAACTTTATTCACTTTTATGTCCAACTCCACAGCTGATTCCCTGTACACACTCTCTATAATGGCTAGAGCAAGCATCTGTAGATATATAACAAGCGAGTACAGACAGCTGGCTTAAATCTGTGGATCTTGGGAGAAAATGCCATTGGAAGAGTAAAACAAAGGTTGTCAGCGGAGTAAATATAAAAAAGGCATTTCCATAGGAGCTCTGAGAAGGCCTCGGAACCCTTAGCTGGGCAGAAAGAAGGTATTTCTCTCCCAAAGAGAAGTTTATCCTGAAGAGAAATTTCTTTCAGTCATTCAAGACTGGAGGCGGTGATTGTTGCTTTATGGAACACAAAAATTAAGGAAATAATGACATCACCAAGAGATCACAATAACTTTCCAGTAGTTACCCCAAAGATATGGAGATCTGCAATTTACCCAATAAAGAATTCAAAATAGCTTTATTTTAAAAACTGAATAAATAAATAAATAAATAAATAAATAAATAAATAAATAAATAAATAAATAAATAAATAAAGTTGAAGGAGCTCCAAAAAATACAGTAAAACAATTCAGTGAAATCAAGGAAACAATACATGAACAAAATAAGAAGTAGAAACAGAAATAGACTTCATGAAATAAGAAATTCTGGAGATGAAAAACACAATTAATTAAATTAAAAATAAAATAAAATGCAATAGAGAACACCAACAGTAGAATGAATCCAGCATAAGAAGGTGTCTGTGAATTATAACACAGAAACTTTGAAATTATTTAGTCAGAGGAGAATAAAGAAGGATGAATAAAAATGAGAGAAGAAAATTTAGGTGATTTATAAAATACTATATAAAGAAACAATCTGCAAATTATTGGAGTCTAGAATGAGAAGAAAGGGAGAAAGGGACAGGACAGTTATTTAAAAAAATAATAATAATGGCTGAGGAATTTCCAAATCTGGCAAGTTTTGTTAATCCAAGTTCATGAAATTTGTAAATCTCCAACATAGTCAATATGAAGAGATCTTTTCTAAACACATAATAAAACTGTCAAAAGTCAAAGACAATGGAGAATCATAAAAGCTGAGAGAGAAAAGAAGCTTGTAACTTACAAGCAAACTCCCATAAGTCTAATAGCAGATTCCTCAGTAGACACCTCACAGATGAGGATAGAGTGGGATAATATATTCAAAGTACTGAAAGAAAACCAAATACTAACCAAGGATACTGTGTCTGGCAAAGTTATCCTTCAGAAATGGACAGATAAAGACTTTCCCTAAGAAAACAAAATCTGAGGGATTTATTACCCCAGATGTGTCTTACAAAAAAATTCTGAAAAAAAAATTTTTAGGCTAAGATAAAAGTACAATAATTAGTCAAATGAAATCACCTGAAAATATACAATATATTGATAAAGCTAAGTATACAGTCAATTTCAGAATTCTCTAATAGGTAACATAGTAAAGTACTAATATTTTTGCCTTTTATAAAGATAAAGGCAAAATATTAAAAATAATATAGCAACAATAATTTGGTAGTGAATATGCAAGACATAAAGAGGTAAATTGTGACATACACAACATAAAGCAGGAGAGTAAAAGGGAAGAGTTTTTTTATACAATTGAAGTTAAGTTGTTATCAGCATAAAATCTATAAGTTGTTTTCGCAAACCTTACAATAACTGCAAAGCAAACCCATACAATATATAAATAGCAGATAAAAAAAAGTGAATCAAATCTTGTTCCTTAGCTATATTTGTTTATCAGAAACTACTGTGTGCCCCTGCCTGCTCTCAGACATTCATTATAAGTAAATTATTTTTGTTTTCTATTTTTTCTTTATTGATCTGTTAGCTTACACACAACTGTTTCCTTGACCTCTGTTATTGAATTTATTCTTAATTGTGGTTCTCTTTGGAACAAGTGAAAGTTACTGTTAAATTTTTGTTTGTAATGTATTATACTGTATATAATTTCTGTCAAAATAAGTCTTTTATAAACTATTATATTAATATAGGCACAAAATAAGATATTTCTACAAGTACTAATTGAAACTGCAAAATACTAGCAAAGCCCTGTGTTTAGAGAGCTCATTATAAATTTTTTTAAAATCAGTAATATATCTCGGAATTCAGTGTGCACCTGTTGAGAATCTATGAGAGTGCAGCTACAGAATCTTTTGTTCCTCAGTTCAAAGACCTGATATTCATAATTTCACTAATTTGGTCATTCAATATACATTTACCAATCACTTACTGTTTACCAGGCACCTTGTTTAGCCAAATATAAACATTTGAGTAAAACAGGTAAAGTTCACAATCCTTCAGGAGTGACAGAGAAGTGAAAATATGGCTTTGTATATGACAATGTATTGGGAAAGCCGGGATGGCTCAGTGGGTTAAGCGCACACTTTGCAGCCCCGGAGACTGAGGATTGAATCCCGGTCCCGGCCCGTGTGGACCCATATACTGAACTGGGGAGTGTCCCTAGTTCAGTTCTCACCGGCGTGAGACCCTGGCCCAGTTCCTGCCCTGTGCAGCCCCACGCCCACCTGTGGAATGAAACCATGGAAAAACCAATGATGTGCAACTCTGGAGACTGTTCTGGGCCCTCCCCCTTCTCTCTGTCTCTGTATCTCTCTCTCTCTCTCTCTCTGTCAAAAACAATAAAAATAAATCTTAAAAAAAAAAAGACAGTGTATTATAAGCTTTTATGGAAGAGAGTTCAGGATGTGTGGCTCACCAGGAAATATACAAATATGAATGTACAATATTCTATAATATTGCCACAGATGTTTATTGTCACGTAGTGATGTTCTGGCTTTTGTTGACTGGAGATATACAGATTAGAAAACAGTATGTGAAGAAGAAAGGAAGGAAATGGGGAGTTATTTAATGGGTAACAGTTTAGGTTTGTAACATTTTGGTGAATATTTTCAGATAAAAACATTCTGGAGGTGGATGGTGGTGGTGATTGCAAACATTGTGAATGTATTCAAGGCCCTCGAACAGTACTCTTAAAAATTGTTAATACAGTAAAATCTATGTTATAAATATTTTAGCAAAATAAAAACCATGATAAATAAATTTTTTTTAAATGTAGATATACTTGTTCTGCAATATTGTAGGAGGAACTTTACTACAAAATTTCACACTTTTGAGAAGCCAAGAATTGGAAGTGTCAGGCAGAAAACTGAATACTTAGGAGCTACCAGGTATCTAAATTAATGTAATTAATTAATCATTCTGACAAAATTTTAAACCCTGAAAATAGATGAAATATTTTAATTACATTCAAGTTACTGAATCCTCAAATGCAAGACTACATTTTACATCAAAGAACACTAAAGTGATGTTTCAATAAGTCCATAGGGAGATAAAAGTTTCTTCAAATCTTAGTAGTTGAGAGACAGAGATATGAGTCACCTCAGAGGATTTGGCCAATTTAAAGACTTGTAAAGTTTAATTCTGGCAGTTTAAATTCATATATTAAAAAATAACAAGTTAGATATTGTGGAGAATATATGTGAAGAAAGACATAAAGTAATAACATTGAAATAGTTATTGATGTTGTCAATCACTAATAAAATTTTGACTTTGTTTTCTACTTCTAAGAAATAACACCCTCATTGTTTAATACCTAAAAGTCCATAGCCATGGATATAGCCATAGTCCTAAAGTAGCTCCTTTGTAATGAAAGTCACTAACAGTTGAAAAATCATTGTAATATGGTTTCATCACTTTAAAATTTGGTTAACTCATATTTTGACCAAGTCAGGTTTTAACATCTTGGAAGGTTTTTGGCACTATTACTTTGGATTTTTTTTGTAACTTACATAATTGAAGAATACTAAAAGTTCAATATCTTTTAAGTATTATTTTTTATCTCCCTTTTTAAAATTCACTTACAATAACTCACAGTAATCCCCGTTATATTTTTAAAATATCAGAAGGGACTAGTGATCACAGTAGTTATCAGTGAGAATGGAATTCTAGGTAAATTTTCCCTTTTTTAGTTTGTTCCTTTAATTTTCAAATATATACTCTTTTTTAACCAAAAATTTATATATTTCTTGATATATATTTTTTTATTTTTATTAATTTATTGGGGTGATGTTGGTTGGGAAAAATTACATAAGTTCCGAGTGTACACTTCTACATTACATCATTTATGTATTGCATTATATGTTAATCATGCAGAATTGGTTCCCTTTCCATCAGCATGCATTTGATGGATCCCCGACTTCCCTTCTCATTCCTCCCTTCCCCTCAGGTAACCACTAAACTATTGACTGTGTTTATGAATTTTTGTTTCTTTGTTACTTTCAATTTGATATTCTACCTATAAGTGAAGTAATATAATTCTTGATATTTTCATTCTGACTTATTATGTTTAATATGATGATCTCAAGGTCCATCCATGTTTGCACAAATGACTGCATTTCATCTTTTCTTATCTCTGAGTAGTATTCTATTGTGTAAATGTAACACAACTTTTTTATCCAGTCATCTATCAAAGGGCACTTTGGTTGTTTCTATGACTTGGCCACTATGAGCAGTGCTGCCATGAATGAACATTGAGGGACATATATCTTTGTGAACTAAGAAGAGGGATAGCTGGTTCACATGATAAGTCTCTTCTTAATTTCTTAAGATACCTCCATACTGCCTTTCATAGTGGTTGTACCAATTTACATCCCCACCAGCAGTGTATGAGGGTTTTAAATATTTTTTTAATCACTTTAAAGGGTCAAAGTGACTTGTAATTTTCACCAGATATAAGTAATTCATTCAATATCTGGTTGGCTATGATTTCTTGGCAACCATTGTGCATATTTGCAAATTTAACCTGTTTAAAGTAGAATACTCAAGAAAAAAACAAAACAAAATTGAAAGACCGTCTCCTCCCTTCTGCGTGGATGGAGTTTAGATTTTTGAAGCACAATGTTTGCAGCCCATTGTTTGGTTGCAGGATCAGAACTGGTGCACTGTCACTGGGAAAGCAGAAAGCAACCTCCAAGGAATGGGAAAGCTGAAGGCAGAAGACAGTGCCTGCACCAAGGGAGGTGATCACCTAGCTGTCAGGGCTGCAGGTGTACATCTAAAGGGTCATGAAAAGTACAACCACATGTTCTCACATGCCTATTGCTGACCAACAGTGCTGTGGCCAGAACAACATCAAAGTCCACCCTCCAGTGTGCTCCCTGAGAAAGCTTAGCATTAAGCTCACTGTATAGGAGAAATGCTTTACAGAATTGGGCCATTAGTACAGAGCATGTATTGAAGAGAATTCTTTTTTAACATTAAAAATGATAAGAATTTAAATAATCAAGAAGTCATTATTCTGAAAGATTATTGCAATAAAGCTTTTGGATTTCATCAAAACACACACCACATGCAAGATAATGGCATTACATATGTACATGATGTAAGAAAGTTTCTTCTTTTCAAATATGATTATTTTTGCAGAGAAATCTGGAGCTGAGAGGCAATGCACTGATTGCTGTCACAGTTTTTTATCTTTAAGTATTTAGAGATTTGAATTAAACTTAAAGGCCTTAGGTCTGGGATTAATGACTACTGTCATTTAAAATGGATTTGTTTCTCTACCTCTCCAAAAGGGAGTTTGAAATTCAACGGGAAATATCACAACTACCTTTTTTTCCTTTTAGTCCTTATTAATTTTTTAATTTTTCATAATCTGGTACAAAAGTGAAACGATAAAGCAAAACACAAGTGGTGACACTCTTCCCACAATGCTGGATCTTTTAAATTGTGATCGATTTCTTTTTACTCATTAATTCATGAACAGTCAATAGACGTTTATTGATTGGCTCTGCTGGATGTGGCCCTGGAGAAAGGCAGTGAGGAAAATAAATGCGGCCTCTGCCCTCCAGGAGTTTATTGTTGTGGCAGAAACATTTCTCCTGGAGAAAGAAGCCTATCTTCAGGGTATTTATTCAGCAGCTGAATTTTTGCTGTCTTATCAGGGAAATTTTTGTAGGTGAATATTTCAAAAAGCTGAACTTTTCTATTTCTGAAGAGAGGAGTGAGAAACACATAGAGAAAAGTAGAAGACATTGTAGATGGTGATTGTAAAAAAAAAGGGGGGGGCAACTTCACTGTGATATTTTTAGAGACCAAAAAACAGATTTAGTTATTGCCTGGAGAAAATTTGAAATTATTAAAAAAAAAAATGAGGTATTTTATGATACCTTACTATGTATATGTGTTTGTGAGATATCTATCTCTAACAGGTGACCCAAAATTCATGCAAGAAGTAATTTTGATAAAAAACACAGGTTTATAATTAAAAATTGTAAATTTTTTATTGATCCATAAAGTACACAGTATAGGGTTATGTATGTAATAACATATCGGGTAAATGGCCTCCACAACTTTGTAAGCATGAAGATGCAAATCTTTCGTGAGAACACGCTGTAGAGTGCTTCTAAAAAGGTCCAATTCTTGACCACGGTGCCAAATTGATGTCCCTGGACTCTCAGCAACACTCTCACGAACTGCTTCAATGTTTTGTGTTGAACGACTTGTTGAAGGACAGCCAGAGTGTTTAAGATCACTAATTAATCCAGTCTCCCTAAATTTTTTAATTAATCTCTTCACAGTTAATGAAGTTGAATCACTATTCCGTCCAGATTTTGTATGAAAATTGCGAACTGTAGCTGCCAAACCTTCATTATTTTTTAAATATTGCTTAACAATGAAAACGCGTTGTTCTTTCATGTAGCGCCCCATTTTTAATAACCCTGAACTATCAGTTGTCATACTGTCTTTTTTTCCGTTGGCAACACTTTACCGCACAAATGACGCAAAATTCAAATCTTGCATGAATTTTGGTACACCTGTTATCTATATCTATCTATATCTATATCTATATCTATACCTATGTCTATATCTACCTATATCTATCTATCTGTCTATCTAATCTATCTATCTATCTATATTCATTTGAAATTTTTCAAGTATTTTGTTTTCATTAACTGTCAAGACTAGTGTAAAGGTAACTATATTAATAGCTAGCTCAATGTTACTTGGGTCTATTCAAGTTGCCCAATGTAGAGGAAGGAGTAGACAGAGTCACGCAAAGATTCAAGCAGAAGCACGAATGTTATAAACAAATCTATGTGATAGTAAGAGTAAAATGTAAGCTCTGACCTAGTTTGGATGATAAGATAAATATCTCTTGAGAGCTTTCTTTAAACTGCAATGAGTTTGGGAGTACATAAGGCAAAGACATGAATGGGTCAACTGGGGGTGAAGTCAGGGAGAAAATTCTAGAAATAGGAAATAGCAGATGAAGGTAAAAAGTAGTTTTGGGATTAAAAACATTAACTTATAAAG
Organism: Craseonycteris thonglongyai; assembly: GCA_004027555.1. Taxonomy (NCBI): domain Eukaryota; kingdom Metazoa; phylum Chordata; class Mammalia; order Chiroptera; family Craseonycteridae; genus Craseonycteris; species Craseonycteris thonglongyai. The sequence goes on from PVKE010002691.1 coordinate 75,168, forward strand.
TTATTTTATGCATTAATCTGCTCTCTTACATCATAAAAGCCCAATATCCACTGAGAATAACTACATAATTGTTAAGTAGGAAGCTAGGCGTGAGCAACGGGGTTGGGGGGGTGGAGGCAGGAGGTAACATAATCAGTAATGTTTCACACTATCCATGTCTATTCCACAGGGACCTCTAGGCCCAAGCCCTAGAGGTGTATCTTTCCGTCAAAATCTCTCAGAAAAAGGGAGGCAAGACCCCCAGTAGAATTAACTGGTTTTTGGATCTTATACAAACCACTGGAACTTGTCCTTTGCCTGACCCCCAGCCTCATTATAATGTGATTATAAGAAAATGATCATTAAGACTTGGCCATCTTCATGGGTTTTTCTGTATGTATTATGGGTAAGCGCACACACGAAAAGCAAACAGTTATATGACTTACATGTACCAATCAAATGACATAAGTTTATATGACTGATGTCCCAAGTCTATATGTCACATTTAGGGCTAGTTTAACATCAGCAATAAAACTCAATCCCCCAACCCATCAGGGCCCCTGCCTCTCTTTAAAAAATTTTTCAATAAAGTTCTACCTTGCTTTCCTTTGTCTTGCTGATCTCTAATTCATTACTGTGTTGGTGAAAAGAACCAGGGCTTCTCACAGCCTCCTCTGGTCTCCCCTCTGTGGTAACACAAGTAGTATATAAATAGTGTTTTAAGTCAGGTCTCTCAGCTGTACAACTTTTCTAATTTTCATCTTAAACCTTCTTCACATATGAAATTTATTTTCCTTAAAGTAGATGTGTGCTTTAATCTAAAATTTGGAAGCTAGATTCCTCCCATGGCAAATTAGAGTTAAAATGCAATTACACTCTGCTTACTTCATGCTATTCGTATACTATTTCTAGTTCTTTAACTACGCTGTGTTTTTCTATACTACCAAAGGTAGACTAAAAAAACTTAATTTTTATTTCTGAAAATGGTAAGTTATTTTTAAATAAGTCATTATTTCACTAACCAGTTTAATTTTCTTCAGGTTATCATTTGGGGGGCATATTCATTTAGCATACTAATTTTTGTTTGTTTCCTGCCTCTTCACACTAGAACGTACGCTCTACCAAAGCAGGGACTCTCCAGTTTTGTCCAACATTGTGTTCTATAACTGAAAATAGCCTTTGCTCAATAAACATCTGTTAAGAGAATGATATGTTTAAAAATATATGGATATTTCATTAAGGTTCTTAGGTGTTATTATCAGCTTGGCTGTAAGAAGATGTAACAACAACAACAACAACAACAACAAAAAAAAAAAATATATATATATATATATATATATATATGATATCTTTCAGTCCTTACGCAATTATACAATTATGTCTTACAATCTTATCTTTGCATTTAAATAAATTCTCAGTTACTTAAACTATTATTTGAAAACATTTAAAAGGACAAAAGCAAAAAAGAATAAAAGTTGTAAAACAGACACCATGGAAATTAAATACTGATCATAGGATTATAAAAAACAAACAAAAAAAAAAAACCAGAGAATGTCAATTTTTAGTTGATGGTACAAAATAAAACTTTTTGTTAAATACTGACTAATAAATTTACTTCTCCCTTCAGTCTATTATTTAAGAGAATCAAAGAACACGTCAGTGTTTAACCTGATGAAAGAGGAAAGTAATTACATTAAGAGATTCAGATGAAATAAAAATGGATAATTTCAGCTTCTGTTAAAAAACGACTTTTATTGCATTGACATGTTCCATTTATTTTTATGACTTAAAAATGACATAAGCTCAAATTTAAAATGAAATCCTGTAAAAACAATTATGAAAGAATTTTACTGGAAGTAAAATGTAAAATTCTGGGGAAGCCAGGATGGCTCAGTAGGTTAAGCGCTCACTTTGCAGCGCCGGGGACCGGAGATCGAGTCCCGGCCGCCCGTGTGGAACCATGTGCTGGGCTGGGAGCTCCCCCAGTTCAGTTCTCTCTCTGTCTCTGCCTCTGTCTCTATCTCTCTCTCTCTTTCTCTCTCTCTGTCAAAATAAGTGAATAAATAAAAATATATTTAAAAAAAATGTAAAATTCCATAAAGCTCTTAAACACCAATTATAATATTAAGAGAGTAAATGGATAACAATCTCCCAAACCATTTAAATTAAAAACTTTTATGTACATTTTTTTGTATTTATCCATATAACTTTGAGATCAAGTAATATAACATAAACATTTGAGAAGTATCTTATTTTTTCTCTTAACCTAATTATGAGTGTAAATCTATGGAGGTTTTTGCCTTAGTAAAAATGAATGGAAAAAAATATTACTGGCTCTTCTATGTTTATCTTTTTGGAATCATTTGCATACTTATTTTCACTTTTATTTTCTCTTTTTTTTTTTCTTTTGAGAAATTCTTAGAAAACAAATTAGTGAGGTTAATTTGTATCTTAAAAAATACAGCCTAGGGGAAGCTGGGATCGCTCAGTGGGTTGAGCGCTCGCTTTGCAGCGCCAGGAACCCAGGATTGAATCCCGGCCCCGGCCCTTGAAGACTCATGTGCTGAACTGGGGGGTGCCCCCAGTTCAGTTCTCTCTCTGTCTCTGTATCTCTCTCTCTCTCTCTGTCAAAAACAATAAATAAATAAATAAATAAATATTTTTAAAAAATTACAGCCTAAATTCAGTTTTATTTATTCACAAAAAAATTATAAATTTATTATATGCTACAAAAACTCAAACTCCTAAACTCCCAATAAAAATAATGCATCAAATGATTTCACAGAAGTTCATAACTAAACTTTGAAAGAAACCATCATTATATTTACCAAAATGGGATATGATTTTACAATGTTTAATAAATAATAAATTTTATTTTCTTATATTTATTTAGAAAAAATAATATTATTTTTAAAACTAACTATAATATATTATAAATAATGATTTATAAAAAAATAATTTCTGTAACACTGAACAATACATTACAATATTTCCTTTGCCATAGCATCTTGTAGACAAACTATGAATCAATGCTAAATTTTCTAATAAAATAGCAAATAAATAAACTATTAGACTTAGCAATATAATATACCTGGTAGATATAGACTTTGGAATCGCATCTCTATTTCCAGGCTATTCTATTGTAATTTAGTAAGTGAACATACAAATATTTTAGGCATATACATAATTTCTCTATAAATGCATGTTTGACTCTTGTTTTATATATATACAGTTGCTTTCTCTTTGTATTGCCTCTAATGATATATCATATTTATAAAAATAATGATATTTAGTAAGATGATTTATGCATGTAGATAGATATCAGTATTATAACTCAAATATATGTATATGATAAGTATATAGTGATTATCTTTGTACAGTATAATTATTATAGTATATATAATAATTATATATTATATATATAGTATATATATAATATATAATTATTCTGCCTTAAAATAAAGTTAACAAAATGAATCAAGTGTTTTGTGAAGTAGAGAAACTTGCTTCTAAAACTCATTTACTTTCTTAAATCAGGACTAGGATTAACAATCATGAAACAAAAAGGAAGAGAAAGTAGACACATTCAAATATATTTATGCATTTTTACCCTTGATGTCGAGTTCTTTAGGCTATATTATTACCACAAATAAAAATTCCATCTAAAGTTTTAATAAGATTATTTAAGTCCTAATATTGTGTTAACTACATACTGCTCTAGAACTCTCAGCTTTGGAAAGGTGCTACTTATTTATTTAAGATTTGTATTAAAATATATAACAGACAGTATTATATTAGTTTCAGGTGTGCATCATAGATATTCAACATTCATATACCTAAAGGAGTTATTATCCATTATAAGTCTAGCAACCAACTGAAACCATTTAACACTATCACAATATTACTAACTATATTCCTTATGCTGTGAAATATATATCCATGATTTATATGTTCTATATGTGGAAATATTTTTTTTTTAGCTCAGTGGTTGAGCACTTGTCTTTTTTTTTTTAATATTATTATATTTTATTGTTAAATTTAATGGGGTGACATTGGTTGGTAACAATTAGATACTTTCCCGACGTACAACTCCACATCACATCACCCATGCATCGCATTATGTGCCCAGCTCCCAGAATCAGGTCCCCTCCAACCCCATATATCTGGTGCCCACTCCCCCCTCCCCACACAACTCTCTCTCCCCCCTCCTCCCTCCTCTCCAGGTAAACACCAAATCATTGAATGTGTCCATAATGCTGGTGCCCTCTCCCACCCTCCCTCCCTCTCTCCCTCCCCACTCCTCCCCTTCCCTCAGGCAATCACCAAGTTATTGAGTGTGTCCATAGTTCTCTGGGTCTTTGTAACTTTCAGTTTTATATTCCACCTATAAGTGAGGTCATATATTTCCGGATTCTTTCATTCTGACTTATTTCGCTTAATAAGATGGTCTCTAGGTCCATCCATGTTGCCACAAATGACTGTATTTCATCATTTCTTATCACTGA